>JARYGA010058757.1:0-81814 GCA_030545235.1 Helianthus tuberosus | reverse complement strand
TATTCCTCGTTCTGGCAAAGAACCTCTCGAAGTTCAAGGCGACAAGAGTGGTGTCGTGAGTGGCATCTTCTCCTTCTTGAAGGCTCAGAAGTGTCTGCGAAAGGGCCACGTAGCTATTTTAGCACTCGTTACTGATACATCGACGACAGAGAAAAAGATTGGGGATATTCTTGTAGTACGCGACTTTCCTCAAGTGTTTCCAGAAGAGTTACCTGGGTTACCGCCTCATCGCCAGGTCGAATTTCAGATCGAGCTAGCTCCAGGAGCAGCACCTATAGCTCGAGCGCCATACCACTTAGCTCCAACTGAACTGGAAGAACTGTCTAAGCAATTGCAAGAACTCTTGGAAAAGGGTTTCATACGCCCTAGCTCTTCGCCCTGGGGAGCTCCAGTATTATTTGTGAAGAAGAAAGACGGTACCTTTCGTATGTGCATAGATTACCGCGAACTGAACAAGGTGACGGTGAAGAATCGTTATCCTCTTCCACGCATCGACGACTTATTCGACCAGTTGCAAGGGTCGAGCTATTAATCAAAGATTGATTTGAGGTCAGGTTACCATCAACTGAGAGTCCGGGATGAGGACGTCTCCAAAACAGCATTCAGAACTCGCTACGGTCATTACGAGTTTTTGGTTATGCCATTCGGGTTAACGAACGCGCCGGCGGTTTTCATGGATCTTATGAACAGGGTGTGCAAACCTTATCTTGACAAGTTTGTTATTGTTTTCATTGATGACATCCTGATCTATTCGAAGAATCGGGAGGAACATGAGCAGCATTTACGACTTATTCTGGAACTCCTTCGAAAGGAACAGCTGTACGCTAAGTTTTCAAAATGCGACTTCTGGCTTCGTGAAGTCCACTTTCTAGGCCACGTGGTAAACAAGGATGGGATTCATGTTGATCCATCCAAGGTAGATTCTATCAAGAACTGGCCTGCACCTAGTACACCAACAGAAATACGCCAATTCTTGGGTTTGGCGGGTTATTACAGACGGTTCATCAAAGACTTCTCAAAGATTGCACAGCCGCTTACATTATTAACATAGAAAGGTGTTGCTTACCGTTGGAGTGATACACAGGAAACAGCGTTTCAGCACTTAAAGGATAGACTCTGTAGCGCACCTATCCTCTCATTGCCTGAAGGCACGGATGATTTTGTAGTTTACTGCGACGCATCTATCCAAGGTCTTGGATGTGTGTTGATGCAACGGGATAAAGTTATTGCTTATGCTTCGCGCCAATTTAAGATTCACGAACGGAATTACACTACGCACGATTTAGAGCTTGGAGCAGTTGTCTTTGCGCTCAAGATATGGCGACATTATCTGTATGGCACCAAGTGCACCATCTACACCGATCACAGGAGTCTTGAGCATATTTTCAAGCAGAAAGAATTGAACATGCGACAACGTCGATGGGTCGAGTTACTGAACGATTACGAATGTGCTATAAAGTACCATCCGGGCAAAGCCAATGTGGTGGCAGACGCCCTCAGTCGAAAGGATACTACACCTAGGCGTGTACGAGCGTTGCAACTCACTATTCAGTCTAGTCTCCCTTCACAGATACGAGATGCTCAGGTAGAAGCGTTGAAACCAGAAAACGTCAGGGCTGAAGCTCTACGCGGCTCAAGGCAAAGGTTAGAACAAAGGGCAGACGGCGCCTACTATGTAACAGGACGCATCTGGGTCCCACTCTATGGTAGTTTACGCGAGCTTGTAATGAATGAAGCTCATAAGTCTCGCTACTCAGTACATCCTGGTTCGGATAAGATGTACCACGACCTCAGAACTACATATTGGTGGCCTAGCATGAAGGCCCACATAGCAACTTACGTTAGCAAGTGTTTGACTTGTGCGAGAGTCAAAGCGGAATATCAGAAACCCTCAGGCCCACTCCAACAACCTGAGATACCACAATGGAAATGGGAGCAAATTTCCATGGATTTTGTTACTGGCCTACCTAGATCTCAACGTGGGAATGATACTATTTGGGTGATCGTGGATCGACTCACAAAGTCTGCTCACTTCTTGGCTATCAAGGAAACGGATAAGTTCTCCACTCTAGCCGACATATACCTTAAGGAAGTTGTCTCGAGGCACGGGGTGCCCACATCTATTATCTCTGATCGTGATGCACGTTTTACTTCAGAACTGTGGCAAGCAATGCACAAATCTTTTGGCTCTCGCCTAGACATGAGCACAGCCTATCATCCTCAGACAGACGGGCAGTCTGAGCGCACTATTCAAACTCTAGAAGACATGCTTCGGGCGTGCGTAATTGACTTTGGCAAGGGCTGGGAAAAGCATCTGCCACTTGTGGAATTTTCATACAACAACAGTTACCACACCAGCATTAAAGCTGCACCATTTGAGGCATTATACGGGCGTAAATGCCGATCACCTCTTTGTTGGGCAGAGGTGGGTGACAGTCAGATCACAGGTCCAGAAATGGTAGTTGATACTACTGAAAAGATTGCTCAAATACGACAACGCATGGCGGCAGCTCGTGACCGTCAGAAAGTATACGCTGATAAAGACAGGAAACTACTCGAATTCCAGGTTGGGGATCGAGCACTACTCAAAGTTTCACCTTGGAAGGGTGTTGTTCGTTTTGGCAAACGAGGCAAGCTCAATCCACGATACGTTGGACCATTTGAAGTCATAGAAAAGATAGGCAAAGTGGCCTACAGACTGAACTTACCAGCTGAACTCAGTGCAGTTCACAACGTCTTTCGTGTGTCGAATCTGAAGAAGTGGCAGTCAGATGAGACCTTCATAGTTCCTTTGAAGGAGCTCACTATCGACGAACAATTGCATTTCGTCGAGGAACCAGTTGAAATCACGGACCGGGATGTTAAGGTCCTCAAGAACACCAGAATACCTCTTGTTCGAGTTCGTTGGAACTCCCGTCGTGGCCCAGAGTTCACCTGGGAACGCGAAGACCAAATGGAACTCAAATATCCCCAGTTGTTCGAAAACAATGCAACTACTACTGAGGCTGAAGCTACTACAGAATTTCGAGAAGAAATTCCAAATCAACGGGGGGATGATGTGACACCCCAGGAGAACCAGTAAACGATAACTTACCTAGCTTCCTCAGTAACCGCATGCTAAATTTCGGGACGAAATTTCTTTCAAGTTGGGGATAATGTGACAACTCGAGTTTCCAAGATTCTATCTTCGCATTTAGTGCACGTTAAATTTTTTTTTATTTTAGTTGTATGTTAATACGACTCGTTGTTTCGCAACGCTTACCTTTGTAATACGTTATATCGTATTTCGATTAATATTGTGTACTTGGAAATCCATAATATTTGTTAATATGTGAGTGTATGTTATAAGGCTTTAGTATCAATTAACATGTAAATAAAGATGGAACTTTTACTGTAAACAAACAAGTATCATGAAAGCACCCAAGTGGTGAAAACACTTAAAGTGTTTTCGTCCACTGATGACCACGAAATCACACAGATGGGCTTGGCCCAGTGTCCAATCTTGAGATATTTTATATATATAATCATTTTATAAACAAACTTCTCTGGGAAGTTTCACACTTATCAAAACTGATCATATCACATTGTTTTTCTCTCTATCCTTGAAAACCCACAAAGAGTTCCTCATTTCAAGCAAAAACCTCTGTTTAAACCCTTGGTTAGTAATTTCATGATTCAGTTGTTTCTTGTTGCATATCGTATGATTTTGGATGTTTAATCATTATGTATGTATACATTTATATAGGTGATTAGGTGATTGATCATTGTGTACTTGTTAGATAATTATCATACATGAACTGTGTGCATATTTGAAGTTTTGATCAACAGTGGGTGTTGTTAATGAATGATAAACTGATTCAAGTATGATTTTGATCTCACAAAGTTTTGTTAGAGTATTTGTTTTAATATCAATGATTGATATAAATGGCTTGTAGATGATTAATCATGTTACTGTAATGAGTTTTAGAGATTCTGGGTTTACAGTAAGTATTGTTGAAGAAGATGACTAGTAACGAAATCACCCACCACAAAAGAAAGTGGACGAAATCACTTAAAGTGATTTCGGCCCAAACAAGTTCCGGCCCAAAGGGTGTTTTCGGCGCCCATGTTGATTTCGGCCCCAAAGGGTTTTCGGCCCACATGTGTTTTCGGCAACCTTATGTGGTTTTCGGCTATAAAGGGATTTCGGCCTCATGTGTTTTCGGCTCATATGGATTTCGGTCACATAAGGGGGTTTTCGGCCATAGGGGTTTTCGGCACTTTTGTGTTATTCTTGGCAACAAGCTACTGTTAATAATTAATGATATTAATTATGTTATTTAATTAAACTAATCACTTGAATAACTCAGTTAGTTTATTTAACTTTGTTAAATATGTATTTTGATAACCTCATTGTTTGAGTAACTCTGTTAGATGACATTTCTGTTAAGATGATTAACTGGGTTAACTGACTTACTCTGATTATTTATTATTCCAAATTAAGTGGATTAATTCTGTTATTCCATTGAACTCCGTTAACTTTATTCACTCAGTTAATTTGCTAGTTTTGCTAGATGCCAACTCTGTTACATGTATAGATGAAATTAACTGCTTGTGTTGCATGTTATGAACTGTCAAACACTCTATGATAGTACTGTGACACTAGTTCCATGTGAAATATTACGAAAGTGAACTGATTGAATATACGTGCACTATAGGACTTGACTGATTTGTTGTGGGCACTTAGCTTAGCTTAGCATACCGAGCAAACAAGGTGAGTTCACACTTCTACAAAGGCATGGGATTCCCGGGGTTGGGAATGGGTTGATTGATTGTTTACGCTTAAGAGTTATCGGAATTACATACCATAGGCCTCGGGAAAGGAAGGTCAATGGTAGATACTACTAGACTAAGGGATACATATACTTCTCTTCGCACACATGCCGGGATCGGCCGCGATACTAGAACAATCTTCGCAAACATGCCTAGAATGGCCGCGAACTATACTTTAATCTTCGCAAACATGCCTGGAGGGCCGCGATACAAATATACCTAGTCTAGTAAACATGGGAAACCCCCACTAAACTTCGCAAACATGCCTAGAGGGCCGCGATGATATTACCTACGATACATGACTACTAAACGAACTTACGATTTGCAATACGAAAACTATAACTGAATAACCTACTGTGAACTCGCTCAACTAGTTGTTGACTCTCTGTTGCATGCCTTGCAGGACCTTAGGTACTTTGGAGCTTGCACGGGAGGCACGGTCGTTGTGGATATGGATCGTGAATGTGTTGTTAAACATTATGACATTTTGTACTTAAACTTATGTTGGGTTTTACATTAATGCTTCCGCTACAAACTTGTTTATATTTGGTTTTGGAAACACCTATCGTATTGATGAATGACTTTTACTTTATACTTATGTTCAATATGATTGGTGGCTTGATCCTGGTCATGTCACGCCTCCAAGCGGTAGTACTCCGCGTGTGGATTTTGGGGGTGTGACAACAAAAGAAAGACGAGAATGATCAGGATATAGATGTTGAAGTTAAGTTTAATGTGGGAGACGTTAGAAGAGTATTGGACTTAGGAGATAGTGATGATGACCCTACTATCGTTGCATAATGATTATGCAAAGGTTTATGGTTTAGAATGGGGTTTTCAGGACATGTAAACGATAAATATCTAAAGTCTAAGTTTAGTCGACCATATAAGTTTCTAGTTCATTGCGTCTTGCATGCTCTATCAGAAAGGGAGCCTATGACGAGCCATTAGATTACATCATGAATATTATCACATGTCTAGTGCTGAATAGGCCTTACAACATTTCAAAAGTGTTGTTTGATCACATGGTGGATAATATCAGGGGTGAGAAATACATAATGTACCCAAGGTTCATACAAATGCTGATTGATGATTAAGTGAGAGACCTTCCGAAGGATCCAGCTGATGAATTGAATCTTCGTCACATGAAAAGTGAGACCTTGAGTAGATTGAATCAATATAAAGGTCTGAAGAAAGATGAACCATAGCCAAGAGCTAAGAGAATGATTTGTAAGATTGAAAATCAAAATTATCTAGCTCCTGAGAATGATGCATGGAGACACGAGAACAGTAACTCAGAGGATGAAACAGATAGACTAAGTGAGATGCATGAAAAGAAATTGAGGTATTGGTTTGTGAAGGATGGAAAGAGAAAGAGAACTCCGAAGGTTTCCCCAGCAGTGACTGGACCTAAAGTGACCACACCGAAGATCGTTGTTAAGGGTATAGTTGATAGGGGGAGTCATAAGAAAAGTTAGATTTTTAAATGTTATGTTATACTAATGAATGATCAATGCTTGTTTTGCAGGGCCTTCAAAGAAGAAATCTCCACCAAGACTTGTGGATGAACAAGTGCTTGATCCATCAGATGTTATTCAACGAGGAGTTGGTCTGATGAAAGAGACACTGGAAAGCTTCTTAAAGAAGAATGAAGAAGCTACAGTTGTAAAGGCTCAAGGCTCAAGTGTTGAAAAGATTGTTGAATCTTCTGCAAAGCATGTTCAAGAAAGTTTGAAAGAAAAGGATGCTGAAGGAGTTGCTCACACAGATTCAAGTGATGCTGATGATGAATCAACTGATACTGAGCTTGAGATTGACATGTCTAAGATTGGTTTTGGAAAGGTTACCTTGAAAAAGAAGCCTCAGAAGAAGAAAAAGGGTTCTGATAAAGAGGATTCGACTTATATTCCTACACCAGAAGAGTCAAAGAAACTTCGCAAGAAGCGCAAAGCTGTTCAAACTGGAGTTATTCCTAGAAATGTCAGAGCTAGAAAAGGAGCAGCTTCAGCACCTAAAGTTCAAAGTGGTAAAGGTCCAGTAGTTGAGGCTCAAGAAGTTCAAGCTCAAAGTACTCCAGAGGTTCAAGCAGAAAGTATTCCTAAATTTGAAGCTCAAAATGTTAAACTTCCAGAAGTTCAAAGTCTTGAAAAACCTGAAGCTGAGAAAGAGAAAGCTCCAGAAAGTACAGAATATGTTAGAGTTGAAAAGAAAGCTGGTGATGATGATGAAGTTGTAATCACTGGTGAAAGAGAGTCTACACCACCACCACCACCAACAAATCCAACCATTCACATTCCAGATGATCCAGAGTCGTCAAAGCCAAAGAATGATACTACTCCAGGTTTATTTGAAGGTTTTCCAAACGTTCAAGGTGAATTTACTGATGATATTCTTACTGGAGGTGAATACGACATGTTTCATGATGGAAAGATCAAGGAGCTGACAAAGAAAGTAAGTGATCTTGAGAAAGATAAAGCAAAAGTAGAAACTGAGCGTGGCGAGTTGAAAAAGACGCTTGAGAAGACTGTGGAAGTGAATGAAGAAATGAAGTCAGTTGTGAATGATCATGCTAAAAGTATAGATGCATTGACAGAAGATCTGGCTGATAGTGCTAAACTGATTGATCAACTCACTAATGATCTTTCAAAGTAAATGCAAGGTACGAGAACAAGAATGAAATAAATCAGACGCTGCATCAAATGCTTGATGATCTTCATGAGGCGTCTTCCAATGAAAACAAAGAGTTAAATCTAGAGCTAGAAGCTCTAAGAGCAGATAAGGCTGTGAAAGACGAGCAGCTGAATATGTTATACACTGTGATGGAACATCATCTTGGTATCAACGTTCAAGCTATATACAATGACTTAGAGATTCAAAGAGTCGAAGAATGAAGAGCTCAGAGGGAGAAAGAGTTGGCTGAGGCAGCAACTCAGAAAAAGAAAGATTTGATTGTTGAAACTTAGGAAGTTGGAGATTCTTTGAGTCAGCCTGAAGGTGATGTTGAAATGGTAGATGCTAATGTGAATGAAGAGGAACATATGGATGTTGATCAAGATCCAAGCTTCGTACTTATTGGTGAATTAGTCTCTCGACCTTACAACTTGAATGATATTATTCGTATGGTGAGAGTTGAACAAAGGAAAGGAAAGGAAAGGTGAGAGCAGCTGATGTGAAGCTTTTATGTTGGAAAGAAGAGGAAGAGGAAGAAGATGAGGAACTGAATGACATCCTCGATGCAGTTGATAACTATGATCCTTCATGGGATAATTTCAAGGATGACGATGATGATCAAGGAGCAACGGCGTTGCTAATTGTGAAGCCTTCAGTTCAACTAAAACTTGATGATTTTCTGAACGATGAGATCAATGAACAAGTGGAGGATCAACATCAAGAGTCTTCTATTTCTAGAAAGCAACATTCTGATCAGGTATTCCTCACACAACCCAAAGTTATTTACTTTAATAGTTCATTTGAGGGGGAGATAGAGGTACCAAGGACTAGGAAGAGATGTTAGAGGAACTTGGGATGGATGATGGGAATCTAAAGTTCGATATAGAAGATGAGATTCCATCATCGCCTGAGAAAGAATATGAATTCAAGCTTGCGAATGAAGCTGATAACTTCAATCATGTTGAAGTAGAAGATGGTTCTGATTCATCTGAAGAAGATACGCCCCATCATTATTTTGGTGTTGCTGAAAGCTTTCCTACGTTAGCTGAGATGTTCAAAAGTCAAAATGAAGATGAATTATGTAGGAAAGTGGTTGAAAAGATAGCTACTGAGGGTATTCTAGAGACAGTTCCACAGGAAACTCTGTTAGAAGGAAGAAAGAACTGGTTTAAAGTGATGCCCAAAGAAAGGAAGTTCAAAAGACCACTGCAGTACTTCACAGATCATCCAGATAAGTCTCTGGGTGACATTCTTTCATGGGGATATCTTGAAGACTTGCAGGTATACGCTATTAGAAGAGAACAAGGAGTTCAGTATTTTGAGGTTCTGTCAGACATCAAGACACTCCCGTGGTGGGATGTGGAGGAGTTGGTGCAAACAAAGAATATCAAGCAATCCTATTATGGCCTAGATATGAAAGTTCATGATCAGAAACTGTGGAAATATATCAAACATCAAGCAAAGCACAGATTTCCATATTGGAAGCCACAATATCCAAAACAAGACATAAAGATTGATCCAGTGACGAAAGAGAAAGATATTACTTTGATAATAAAGCCGCCAAGATGTTTGAAAAATATGCCACTGCGTGCAATGGAACAAGATTTCTATGAAGATTTTGAAGGTTGGATGTACAATCAGAGCACAACAGAAGCGGTGATATCATTGTTTGACAAAAAGACTGGAGAATCAAGAAGGATCAGTGTGTTGGATCCCATGTGGCTAGTAAACTGTTCAAAGAAGAATATTGAGTGCTTGTGTTTCAACAAGATAGTTTATGATGCTCCAGAAAAAGTTCAAGCACAGCAATATTAGAAGATGGACAACTTATGCTTCGAAAAGGATATCAACTCTGGTAGGTATTGGAAGTCAAAGTTCAGAGACTTAGAGTTGGAAGTATTCCTGAAGAAAGAAAAGTGCAGCGAAAGATTCAGAATGATAGCTGAAAGAGCTGCAGTCGTGGGAAGAAGAAAGCTAATGAGACCTCCACCAACTGACCAAACGCCAATAGAAAAGGAGGAGAACAAGATCCCAATGTGGGATAGGAAGCGTGATGGTGATCCTGAGTATAGAAAGTACTGGAATGAAGTTTGTAGGCCTATAAGGCGAAAGATGCTTGCAGAACGAGATGAACAGAGAAGACAGAAAGCTAAAGCTAGGAGACGCATCAGGAAGATGACTTAAAGACTATGCAGGAAGAAAGACTACAGCTATATCCAAGGGGGAGTCTGTTAGTGCATTATGTCTGTAGCTTCCATCTATATCGAGTCTTATGTATTTTGTCCTGTGTATGTGTTTGTACTTTTGTAAATGTATGTATTTAGTATCTAGACAAAACAGGGAACGACACGATAACTGTCAGATGTGATCCGAGCGGATGACATGTGCATCCGTACGGATGGCCATCCGATCGGGTGACACCCTCAGTTCCTTGTGTTGCCTATAAATAGTGGATTAGGGCCATTAGTCTAGAACCTTTTGCCTAATTGTCAAAGCGAAGCTCTGTCCGATTGTCATCTGGAACTACTGTATTTTCACACTCTATCAATGAAATTGGACATGTTAAGCGTTGAGATTGTTGTATGTGATTCTCAGACGATGTCGAGGGATTCCGCACCTCGCCATTGATCGATTTTGCCACGTTCTTCTACAAGAACCATTCCTGCGTTGCACTCACACCCAAGGACATGGGCAGAGGCCCAATAACATGGGCAGAGGCCCAATGACATGGGCAGAGGCCCAAGGAAATGGGAAATGGGCAAAGGCCCAAGGACATGGGCAAAATAACACACATATTTTAACACTAGGTATGTAGCTATGGAATTAGATGATAACAGATCACTATGCGCAAGTAAGAGGATGACATTAGTAACCATTAATCACGTAGTGACCAAGGTGCAAAAGGTATAGATCTATCGAGTTTGAGGCGCGCTCCACTCCGGGTTTGTTAACCCTTTATGAGTGCTTTTGTGATCCCAATTGATACAAAGTTGTCTCAGGTTGGTTACTTACTTATGGCATAGGTCAGTGTATTAGCTACACACTGATTGATCCATAGATTCCATAGGTATCCTACATACTATGATTTCAATACTGGTTTTCGAATATAACAGAAAACATTTACAAACCAGTTTTTGATGTTCTTTCAAATATTTTAAAGATTCATTTGATTTGAAACTCATAATTACATGGAATTACAAAGTTGGTGATGTTTTCAACTTATGTACCAATAAGAGGACGGGTTGGTCCTGCTTACAAAGACTCTTTTGGGCTCGGCCCAGTTTCTCTCGTGCAATGCACAAAGATTTCATTACTGATATACAAATATGACATTTCAAACAGTTTGAAATACTATGATCTCACAAACCGGTTTCCAAATGCAAGATTTCAAATATTTTAAGACGCATTTGATACAAAGTAAACAAACTATGACCTCGCTCAACTTTATGTTGATTTTTCTCGCATGTTCTTTCTCAGGTCACAATTTCCAACTATGGAACAATTGGAATAGGAGAACCCATGGGGATTCGAGTACCTTGCGGCGTTCACTTTCTAGAAGTCTTAGGAAACAAACACTTCTGCTGTGCAATGAAGATACCATTCGGATCACACCCGACTGTTATGTAAGCGATTTATCGGGGTGTGACACATCTATATGTATGAACTTGTTATAACATTAACAACACTAGAAATGCACATGTGCATCTATATGTATCAACATATTATAACGTGTTTTCGTACACCACTTTGAATACACTTTCCCTTTCATCTATCATACCATCCATAATACACTACCATTACCTCCTACCATCCATAATACAATACCATTGCCTCCTACCATCCATAATACAATACCATTACCAATATTTCACTTTATTACATGTACATCAATACCCTTTATACCATCCAAACAACATATTACATCATAAAGTTACAAATATAATCAAACCATCAACCACTAGATATAACTAACCAAAAAACATGTATATGGGCCTACTTCATCATTTAAAATCACAATCTTTTTGTACCAAAACACGTTATATCATGGTTATACATAATGATGCACATGTGCTTTCTTAATATTGGTAATGTAAAAAGCATTGTATTGCGGATGGTAATGTAAATGAAAGTGCATTTTTCTACTACTATTAATATATTAGGGAATTTGTCCAAAAATGATACATATGCACATGTGCATCCATAAATGTTACTCGAAAAAAAAGTTTTTTTTGGTAACGAAATATAGCGATTTTTTAGAAAAATATTAAAAACAATTGTGTGTTGGTGTGCGTTAAGCGTGATATGGTTTTAATAATATTTTAAGACCGTTTTACGCATTAGTCAAGTTTTAAATTTATAAAACACGATATTGTACTAACACTAAACACACACTTGGGCAAGTGCACCCATCGCGAGCGTAGTATAGTGTTGGTAAGATACCGAGGTCGTCCAAGGACACAAGAGCTTTTAGTACTGGTTTATCGTCAACGTCTAATCGATCTAAATTTTTTAAAAGAGTTTTTAAACATGAAAATAAATCTAAAAATTAAAAAGATAAATAAAATGAAAACAAATAGACAAGATAGAATCACTTTGATCCAACTCATCTTTAATGTACCCTTTGATGATTTTCACACTTTTGGACTTTTTAAGAGATTATCTTAGTTATAGTAGTAGGCCCCTCTTTTGAAGGTGACGTTACCCTCAACCCAGTGGTTTGAGTCAGCAGGGATACAATCCCAAAGGGTCGGAATATTGAAAGACAATTAAGTGAGTTATTAATGTGAAAAGTGGTAGGCCCCTATTTTGAAGGTGACGTTACCCTCGGCTAAGTGGTTTGAGTCAGCAAGGATACAATCCCAAGAAGCCGGTTTAAAGTTTTAATAGTAGTTTACATATGAGGGGTTCAAGCTATTCGCACCCCCGCCATCCAATACCCTTGGGGTATTGAAGGAGGTCCTAGTAAGCTTGAACCAAGTCCTCGCAGGATCCATACACTGAACGAGACAAGAACTTTACCAAACCACCCCTAACCCCCTTACAGGTAGCTAACGTGCTTTCTATAGACTGTAAAGACACGAATGAGCAAATCAATGACATCATGAAGAAATGGTTAGGAAAATTCACTTTCAAAATAAGAAACTAGTTATTAAAGTCATTAATACATACCCAATTAAAAAGTGTCGAAAGATTAAAAATCAAAAGTAATACATTGAAGACTTGTCTTCACCAAGTGATGTAAGAGATTAGCCAAGCATGGCCTTTGATTGACAAAAACTCTTACGATCAATCTTGGATCCCGAGACTACTACACACTCTAAAGATGAAAGATGGATGATGGTGGTGGGTGTTGGTGTTGTAGTGGTGGTGGAGTGGTGGCAAAGTGGGAGAGAAGTAGTTTGCCAAGGGATGCCTTTGAAGTGAACCAAGCACCCCTATTTATAGTTATAACAGAGCCCCGGCCATGACCCCGTGTCCACTAGGCATGGCCCATGGCCATCTTCTCATTTCATTAATTGCATCTGTCAGAAGAGGGCCCCACACGACCACGTGGCTTCTGGACACGGCCCCGTGGTCAACTCTTTGTTGTACTATCAAGATTCTTCAAATCTTAGAGTTGACTACGCCCCATGGTGAGCTGGGCACGGCCCCATGGTGGGCGTAGAAGCTTCTACAGTCTTTGTCTTTTTGTGTCAGGGCTGACCATGCCCCATGCCTGGCTGGGCACGGCCCCGTGGTCAGTTTCTCTTTTCTTGTTTTTGTCTTAGGAGATGCTGCCGAGGGGTCGGGCATGTCACGTTATTCATTCTTCTTGTATTTATGTTGGTTTTGGCTGCTTATTTGTTCCTTTTGTTCTTTTAAGCTCATTTGGTCATGTCAATTCAAAAGGAAGAAAGAAACACGCTTTTTCCAACATTAGTACTAAAAAGGGTCAGTTTTATGCCTCTATTGATGTAATTTATATGTTGCATTTTGTACACATCAAATACCCCCACACTTGAATCTTTGCTTGTCCTCAAGCAAAACTATTTAAATGTGGCTTACACACCCAAATGGAATAGGTAGAGAAGAAGTTTTGTGGCTTGTCTTGAGTGTCAGGAATCTAAGATCTTTATTTAATTTTGTTTTTATTTTATTTACAATCATATTCGTCATGATTTATTTAGAACAACTGATTAAGAAAAAATATTTATTTAGGCATAACATGCCCCTTTAAAATTATATTTATATACAAGTTCACATACCTCATGGGAGATTACTCAACACTCGGCCGAAGGTGTATTATTGTGAAAACACTTGATACCGGCATGGGACTTAGTTCTACCATATGCTTGCCAAGTGATCAAACCTCCTCCTTTTTAACTATAAAACTTCGTAAATATCAAGAGGACTTTGGAAAGGGTTAGGCTTAGGTTAAAGGTAGGTGGTTTTTGGGTCAGTAGTTAGTGAAAAGGCGAAAAGCGTAAAAAGTGTCGGTTGTCATAAAACTTTTTTGTTTTTGTGACATTTATTCAAACAAGATTTTTGAGGACTTGTTTGGTTATTGCAAAATTCTCTATTTTTTGTCACATGATAACCGAGCTTTTTACTAAAACAAATAGGTTTGAAAGGAAAAAGGTTTTGGTGGGTAATAGGTGTTTGTTTTCCGAGTTTTTGAAACGAAAAGGTTTAGGCTCAAAGGAGTTAACTAGGTGGATTTTAGGTGGGGGAGAAAAAGAAAGAAAACAATGGTTTTGAAATCAAAAAGGGTTAGTCCTAATGCCTCCATCATTTACTTACTTGGGTTCAAGTTGGTAAGGACCGGGAATGAATCGTCTTGGCAAGTTCTAGAGTCGTAAGAACCAAGCGGCTATTCACATAAGAAACGAAAATGAGCATTTAGTTTAATAATGTATGCATGTATGCTCAATAAAGGCTCAAAACTCACTTATTGTGGGAATGGGTTTATATTGTGAACAAGTATATATAATCAAATTTTAAAAAGATTTGTCATGCCTTTTTATAATATTCTTATTTGGTTCTTTTTATCACGATGCCATCGGTTGTAAATTTGTAAAAACATAACCTTTTTAGAACTTGTTATTCCCAAACTGAACCAAGACAAGTAAAAAATGAAATTTTTTGAAAAGATTTGGGGTGATTAGCGGTTCCAATAGAGTTTTGTGTAAGGCTTGTTATTAGGACTTGCAAGATTCAAGGTTTTAGCTCCCCCCCCCCCCCCACACTTAAATTACACATTGTCCTCAATGTGTCCCAAAATAAGTTTTTAGGTTGATTTGAATGTGTAAAAGTGTGTTTAAAACAAGTTTTTATGTTACTGGGCACCTGACCACGGCCTCGTGTGGTCCGGGCATGACCCCGTGTGGTCAGACTGCCAGTATCAAATATGAACAGAATGTTGACCACGGGGCGTGTCTAGTGAACACGGCCCATGGTCAGTTACCTGACCAGATGCTGTTTTCTGCAGAGTCTGGGCACGGGGTGTGTTGGGTTGGGCACGGCCCCATGCTGCACATGCTGGAAGGCTGAAAAAGTTGTCGGGAGGCACTGTTTACGTGCATGGGGGCGGTTTTAACGTCCCTTTGGTAGTTTTCATCTTTTCTTGTTTGTTAAGTCATTATATAAGATCCAAACACCACATAATAACTTAAACCATCATATATTAGAGTGCGAAGTACAAACAGTCCTAAAAATTAAAAATTACAAAAGTCCTAGAATTGGATAGATAGGTCCTAATATGCAAGAAATTTTAAACCATAATGAAGTTCTACCCTAGATGTTTACATAGAAACCTGAAAATGATTTTTCGGTGACTGGGGGCTCTTAGAACTTCAACCCGGAGGGTGTGCCCCTCAAAAGTCATTGAGCATTTCCTCGACATCCCTAGGGAGGAAGAGGAAGGGCTCTTTTTCCGTATTCTCATACGGGGGAGGTGCGACGACCACCAGAACCTCGTGTAATGCGTCTAGAGGAGGTTCCGGAGGAAGGTCATCCCATCCGGTTGGGTTAACAACTTCTTGCACAAGGTTCCAATCCTCTTTTGGGAAGATCGGTTCCATGGGTGACTTGGAAGCTATTCTCTAGTCCCACCGTCAAGTAGTTGATACGGTCAATGAGGATCTCCTCCACCGATGTCATTTTGTCGATCGCTTCCCTTAATGCATACACATAGCGGACAAGGGTAGCTTCGATTGACGGTCTTCTTCCTCTTCGACTGTTTCTTGAGTTGGTTGATGATGTTCCACTGTTTTAGCTCGACATACTAAGAAAACAAGACGAAAATCTTAAAAAGATGAAGATGAAACCCTTGGCCACGGCCCCGTTCCTGCTGGGCACGGCCCCGTGGTGACACCTCTGCAAGACTTTTGAACCCAGAAACTCATTGTTTTAAATTATTTTTCTGTGTTTTAAAACATTTCTGAGCATAAATAAATCAAAACAGTGTTGTAAAGCTTATGTTTATTAAGACTTCTTGGTTAAAAACGTTGCAATTACTTAGATAAAGCTTGGAGTTATGAAGCTTCAAGCTTTATTGAAGGTGGAAGAGCTTAGGAGAAGAAGGAAATTGACAAAAGTGACAAAGACAAGATGGTTTGAGTGAAACCTTTTTAAGAACCTACCTTTTTGGGTATGTGTGCAAATCAGGGCAGGATCTTTGTCTTTAGAATAGGCCCAAACATGCTGCCCCAATGCTGACTTTATAGAAAGTGACAGCACACTGACCACGGCCCCGTGTTGGCTGGACACGACCCCGTGGGCAGAGATGGGTCAGACAATTTTGTCTGTATTATGAGCACGGGGCGTGGTGGCCTGAACACAACCCCATGGTAAGTTTTCCAGTGGGCACGGGGCGTGTTGACCTGAGCACGGCCCCGTGGCTAGAGTTTTATGAAGTAACGTCTATATTATTTTTAAGGTTTTTATTCGGATCGGGTGGTTCCTTACTGGAGGGAACAACACCGAAGTGCCTAAGGTACCTTAATTGCTCTTGATTTATGCAAGAACGCAAAAGGTTATCGGAAAGGGTAAAACGTAAACTACTTACCGGTGGGCGGAACCAACCTTTATTCCCCTTATCCAGGCTCTTGTTAAAGAAGGTATATGTCGAGTCGCTCAGGTCTATGAGCGCATCGGTGGGGCCGATGGAGAGTCCTTCACGGTACAATCGACACAGGGACGACTATCGCTAATACTTTCACAAGAGGTTGAGGTACTTTTGGTGTCGTCGATGTTGATAGATTCCGAATGTGGCCCCAACATTTCTCCTTGATTTTTGTCTTGTGATGAGTACCTCATTTTCATCATAAGCTCTATTTCCTTTAATATTTGGAGAATCCTTTCTTCCATTTGACATAATTCATCGGAGGTTATGTCGGTTGGAAAAGATGGTTGAGGGCATTCGGTTGTATAATAATGATCGTTTTTACTTTCGCCCATCATAAGGTGATCACTACAGGAGAATGATGGGTCTACTAGGTAATGGGGATCAAATTTTAGAATGTAACATTCTAAATCTTGATGAAATCCACCACATAGTTGACACCACTCACCGTAAGTGTGGCGAAAGTAAAAATAATCAATATCATCCATGCTTTTGGCAGATTTTACCAACCGTTGGGATCTTATGGTCTTGTTTTTTCGTAACTGGGTAATGGGCACAACCCCGTGGTCAGCTACTGGAAATCAGAAAACAAAAACTGCCAGTAAGGTTGATGGTAACGGCCCTGTGTCTGACCGAGCATGGCCCGTGCTGAGTTCCCCGGCAACGGCGCCAAAAACTTGGTGTGCGTTAAGCGTGAAATGATTTTATTAATATTTAAAGCCCGTTTTACGCATTAGTCAAGTTTTAAATTTATAAAACACGATATTGTACTAACACTAAACACACACTTGGGCAAGTGCACCCATCGCGAGCGAAGTATAGTGTTGGTAAGATACCGAGGTCGTCCAAGGACACAAGAGCTTTTAGTACTGGTTTATCGTTAACGTCTAATCGATCTAAATTTTTGAAAAGAGTTTTTAAACATGAAAATAAATCTAAAAATTAAAAAGATAAATAAAATTAAAAACAAATAGACAAGATAGAATCACTTGGATCCAACTCATCTTTAATGTATCCTTTGATAATTTTCGCACTTTTGGACTTTTTAAAAGTTTATCTTAGTTATAGTAGTAGGCCCCTCTTTTGAAGGTGACGTTACCCTCAACCCAGTGGTTTGAGTCAGCAGGGATACAATCACAAAGGGTCGGAATATTGAAAGACAATTAAGTAAGTTATTAATGCGAAGAGTGGTAGGCCCCTCTTTTGAAGGTGACGTTACCCTCGGCTAAGTGGTTTGAGTCAGCAAGGATACAATCCCAAGAAGCCGGTTTAAATTTTTAATAGTAGTTTACATATGAGGGGTTTAAGCTATTCGCACCCCCGCCATCCAATACCCTTGGGGCATTGAAGGAGGTCCTAGTAAGCTTGAACCAAGTCCTCGCAGGATCTATACACTGAACGAGACAAGAACTTTACCAAACCACCCCCTAACCCCCTTCCAGGTAGTTAACGCGTTTTATATAGACCATAAAGACACGAATGAGCAAATCAATGACATCATGAAGAAATGGTTAAGAAAATTCACTTTCAACATAAGAAACTAGTTATTAAAGTCATTAATACATACCCAACTAAAAAGTGCTGAAAATTTAAAAATCAAAAGTAATACATTAAAAACTTGTTTTCACCAAGTGATGTAAGAGATTAGCCAAGCATGGCCTTTGATTGACAAAAACTCTTGCGATCAATCTTGGATCCCGAGACTACTACACACTCTAAAGATGAAAAGATGGATGATGGTGGTGGGTGTTGGTGTTGTAGTTGTAACAATCCTCAATAAACCGACACCCTCATAATAATTTCCGACACCCTATTATATTTTAAAAATGTCCCAATACGTCTTTAAATACACCCCGTATGTGAAAACCGAGCCCGAGATACAATATAGCATTAAAAATAAATTAAAAATTTGTTTATTAAGTTGAGGCGGGCCGCGTAGACCCCACCCCAACCTTACGCGGGTGGTATCAAGGTTAAAATCTGATTTCTGTGAATTTTAAGTTTAGGCGGGCCGCGTAAGCCACCCCCTAAGCTTACACGGGCCGCGAGAGATCAAGAACGTAGCAACACCCCAGGCCGACACGTGTCACCATCGTGGCGGACCTACCTGATGAGCCAGACAAGCTAGTCCGTTGACTAGCTTTGACGCGGGCCGCGTAGCCCTTAGGCTACTCTTACGCGGGCCGCGAGAGAGTCAGATATCAGCACTATATAAAGGAGCTATCGGGTTCAACCAAATATCGTTCATTTTCTTTTCTCAATCTCGAAATCTCTAATATTAGGCATAATATTCGAGTATAATACCCCCTAATTAGCGAGGTTCTGCTCTGTTGTAAGTATTATAACCCCAGTTTCGTATTAGATATGCTGCCCGATTGATTTAGGGTTCCGTAACAACTGTCGTGGTTCTGCCCGACGTAGTTGTTGGAATACCGTCTCGGGGAGGGTATCATTAATATAATCAAAGGGTTATTATACTAACCTATGTACATTTGTGTAAATTATAGATTAATCCCAGGAAACCCTTACGCGAAGTCTGAAATAGCAATGTGAGTTTATCCTATTTTTGTTAAACTTTTTGTAATATTTTACAAAACCTTAATGTTTTACAATGTGATTAAGCGGTGATTGAGTCTTTGTAGTTCTTCAATTACTGCCGGTATGTTGGGGTTTTGTATACAAAATGTGGAACACGTTACCATTGGACGACGAGTTAGCCAATGTGTAATATGACCCACCAGTCAGGATTGACAGTACTGAATGAGTAATTGTGTAGAAATAAACAATGTGATCGCTCTCAATACTGTTTTATTGATAAAATATTTCTTGATTAAACTAGGATTCACTCACCAGTATTTCCCACTGACAAATGTTTTTAAAACGCGTTTCAGGTAACATAATGTGACAGCCAATTAGTAAAAAGCCAGCTGGAGAGCACTGAAGACTTGGGAAAAATGTGGCTATAAAAGTAATCTAAAAGACGATGTTTTAAATTCAATAAAATAGGGTTTATCCCTATAAACATATTGTAATAAGAAACTTGGGTTTTTTTTTCCTATGTGATTATTAATACCAAATATGGTGGTTTTACTCTGATAAACATTTCCTAACTACGGTCCTGATGTAATTTCCGCTGCCAAATTAACAAACTGATACCACCAAAATTCTGAGTTCGCGCCCGCCCGTTCCCGGGACAGATAAGGGATCGGGGGTTGCGACAGAAGGTGGTATCAGAGCCTAGCCACTGGTCTAAGCCAAAGAAGTGTTCTGCTAACACTTAAATTTTAAATTTTGTGTTAGGAAATAATTTATGTGATTATGTGTTTTGTGTTATTTGACTATTTGTTAGTTTACAGTATGAGTGATCAAGGACCCTCAGACATGTGTCGTCAGTTGTCTGATTCACCTAGGAGTGAAGGTACCTCTTCACAGCCTGCCCTTTCTGGGTATTCTGCTGATCAGGAAGAAGGGATGTTTGCCTTTAAAGCTCAGTCGGAGGAGCCATTT
The DNA here is from genome assembly GCA_030545235.1 of Helianthus tuberosus. Taxonomy (NCBI): domain Eukaryota; kingdom Viridiplantae; phylum Streptophyta; class Magnoliopsida; order Asterales; family Asteraceae; genus Helianthus; species Helianthus tuberosus. Next base: position 61,722 of record JARYGA010058757.1, on the reverse strand, counting down.
CCCTCATAAAAAGAGAGGATGGTTCAGTAAGGAAGCATTTACACGTAGGAAAAGAATGCGAAAGTTGCAACAGCAAAGAGCCCTAGCAGCCGTTAAGAGAAAGTCAGATGCCCATACACAGGATATGCTTAATAGAAGCCTAGCCAATTTCCATATCCTAGCTACAACTGCTGCTGACCCAAGTCTGGAACAACTAGTAGCCCCACAACCCTTACCTTTGATTCCCACTCAACCAATGGAGGTAGAAATGCATGATTTTAACCCTGAGGAGATACCTAGGATACCAGCCCCTAATCCTCTAGATCCAAATTATGATCCATGGTTTGATGATCTTAGGGATTATGTGCCACGTTATCACTTAAACGAAGAAACCTTGCCGAACTTAGCAGCATATCCAGGTTTGGACCCTCTAGATCCCTATTATGACAACGATGAATACATTAGGGAGATTTTGGAGAATCCATACCCTCAGGAGAATCCAGTACCTCAGTACCCAGAGCCAATACCAGTACCTGCACCCCCAATGAGTGCAGAGAATTTGCAAGAACTCCGAAATTTTGGAGAAGAAATTATAGAAAGTAGCGAGAGGATGAGGTATGTAGGAGAGCAACTCGTATGGAAATACGATGAGCGCCAGATGGATTTCGGGGGAAATCCATATCCATGAAGAAGATGGTAAAGTTGGTAATAATAATAAATAAAATATGTGTAATACTAATAAATCTATCGTAGTATAGACCACTATGTTGTTAACGAGGCATATTAGTATTGTAATTTTTAATTCCTATTTTAGTGTGTAATTGACGCATACTATAGCAAAAAGAGTAAAGTCGCAATGCACGACGCTTTTGACCAATATGTGTATTATGTGGTTGTTACTTAAACTATTTAATTATTCTATTAATGATTGGTAAATGTTTAAAATTCAGATGGCCGACGAAGGAAATCAAGGAAATCTAAATAACGATAACCAAAGTAACATTAACGTGGTTAATGAGAATCCAAGCATCAATAACAATGGAAATCAAGTGGATAATAGTGCTATCCAACACATAGTCGCACAAGGAATTATAGATGCAATGCCATATATTATTCAAACGGTTAGGGAAGCCGATAACAAGAGTAAACATGATAGCAAGCGACCAATTGAACCTGAAAACAGTGTAAACAATGGACCTGTACTTCAAATGCCTATTCCCAAAAGAAGAAGAACTGTGTCTTACGGTTGTTCTTATAAAGAATTCTTGTCTTGTAAACCAATGAAATTCTCAGGAAATGAAGGGGCCATTGCAACCCTACGCTGGATAGAGAAGACTGAGGCAGTCTTAAGAATAAGCAAGTGTGCTGAAGAAGATAAGATAATGTTTGCTTCTAATCTGTTTAAGAATTCAGCACTAGAATGGTGGAATACTATCCTCCAATCAAGAGGAAGTGATAGAACTTACAATATGGAATGGGTGGAATTTAAGGACAAGGTAGAAAGGAAATTCTGCCCACCCAATGAGAAGGAATAGATAGCAAACAAATTCCTAAACCTTAGGATGACTGGTGTGGATAGTAAGGGATACACCAAATTATTCTTTGAATATGCTAGAATAGTGCCAACTCTTGCTTCACCTGAACCAGTATTGATCTCCCGTTATATCTGGGGATTAATTGGGGAGATAAGACACGTAGTCAAGGCAGCTAGACCTCAAACCATAGAAGAAGCTGTAGAACTAGCAAATACCTTGACAGATGAATTAGTCTCTACACGAGAAGAGGATCAAAAGAGGAACCTAACCCAGAAGCTCATACAAGAATTTCGTTCTTGAAATTTTAATCGTGGGAAAAATATAGGTTCTACCTCTACACCTTACTGTAAGAATTGCAAAAGAAAGCATTCAGGAAGATGCTCCATATACTGTAACTTTTGCAAAATATCGGGACACAAGGAAGAAGACTGCAGGAAGAAAGCTAACAACAGGATATGTTACAACTGCGGAGAACAAGGTCATATCAAGCCTAATTGCCCAAAATTAGCTCCAGCTACAAACAACAAGAATACCAAAAATGCTAGAGCATTTGTTCTGACTGCAGATGAAGCTAAGATGATCCCGGATGCGATCACTGGTACGTTTTTAGTTAATGATATTTTTGCTAAAGTATTATTTGACTCTGGTGCAAACCAAAGTTTTATTAATACTTCATTTTCAAATTACTTAATCAATCATTAACTAAACTACCACAAGAATGTCTAGTAGAGACAGCTAATGGAGAAACCGTTAGGATTTCTGAAATCTTGCAGGGAGCAAGAATAGAAATTTTAAATCAGAAATTTATTGCAAACCTTTACCCCATGAATTTGGCAGGATTCGATGTCGTTTTAGGAATGGATTGGTTAATAGCCAATAAAGCCAGTATTTTTTGTGATCAAAAGTCAATTCAAGTAAATTCACCAAAAGGTGAAAAGATCACAATTAAAGGAGATAAACCATCTAGATCCACAAAATTCATCTCTGTGATGAAAACTGCAAGTTATATAAGAAAAGGTTCTATAGTGTATTTGATTTCCACAATCACTAACACTAAAGGAAAGGATTTAAAAGATATTCCAGTAATATCTCAGTTTTCAAATGTATTTCCAGAAGAATTGCCAGGGCAACCTCCAGATAGAGAAGTTGAATTCAGAATCCATTTAATACCAAGAACAGCACCGATTGCCAAAGCACCTTACCGTTTGGCACCTGCAGAAATGCAAGAATTAAAGAAACAATTAGGCGAATTGTTGGAGAAAGGATTTATACAACCAAGTTCATCACCGTGGGGAGCACCAATCTTATTCGTTAAAAAGAAGAACGGATCAATGCGTATGTGCATTGACTACCGTGAATTAAACAAGGTCACAATTAAGAATCGGTACCCATTACCAAGAATCGATGATCTGTTTGATCAACTACAAGGAGCTCGATTTTTCTCTAAGATTGATTTAAGGTCAGGATATCATCAATTAAAGGTACAGGAAGAGGACATTCCTAAGACCGCATTCAGAACAAGGTATGGTCATTATGAATTTACTGTCATGCCATTTGGTTTAACCAATGCCCCAGCCGCATTTATGGACATGATGAACCGAATATGTAAGCCATATTTGGATAAATTCATAATCGTCTTCATAGATGATATTCTCATTTATTCTAAAAATAAGGAAGATCATGCAAGGCATTTGCACGCACTTTTAAGTTTATTAAGAAAGGAAAAGCTTTATGCTAAGTTTTCAAAGTGCGAGTTTCGGCTAGAACAAGTACAATTTCTTGGACATTTAGTTAATCATGAAGGAATTCATGTGGATCCCACAAAGATCGAGGCGATTACTAAATGGAAAACCCCTGAATCACCAACCAAGGTTAGAAGTTTCTTAAGATTGGCCGGTTATTATAGAAGATTTATTCAAGATTTTTCTAGAATAGTCATTCCCTTAACTAAGCTAACCTGTAAATCTGTTAAGTTTGAATGGGGATTAAAACAAGAAAAAGCATTTAGAATTCTTAAGCATAAATTAACCCATACACCCATATTAGCGTTACCAGAAGGAGCTGAAGACTTTGTAGTCTATTGTGACGCTTCTAAATTAGGTTATGGATGTGTATTGATGCAACGTCAAAAGTGTATAGCTTACGCCTCTAGACAACTTAAGAATCATGAAGAGAATTATTCAACCCATGATCTAGAATTAGGAGCTATAATTTTTGCTCTTAAGATTTGGAGACATTACCTTTATGGTAGTAAGTTTACCATATTCACTGATCATAAGAGTTTAAGGTATGTTTTCAAGCAAAAGGAGTTGAATATGAGACAACGACGCTGGATGGAGATGCTTAGTGATTATGATTGTGATATCCAGTATCATGAAGGAAAAGCAAATGTAGTGGCAGATGCTTTAAGTCGAAAGTATCATGAAAAGCCAAAAAGGGTACGTTCTCTTAAATTATATCTGCAAGTAGATTTAAATGATCAGATAAGAAAAGCACAAGAATCAGTAATCAAGGATGATACTGAAAAATTAAAAGGTATGCTAAAAGAATTAGAACAAGGAACAGATGAAATTTGGAGATTCCATAAAAAGAGAATGTGGATACCTAAATTAGGAAATCTACGTCATCGTATATTAGAAGAAGCCCATAAGTCTAAATATACTATGCATCCAGGAAATGATAAGATGTATCAAGATTTAAGAAAGAATTTCTGGTGTATAGGAATGAAAAAGGACATAGCAGACTATATTTCTAAATGTTTAACCTGTTCTCAAGTCAAAGCTTAACACCAGAAACCCTCACGATTTCTACAACAATTAGAAATGCCAGTGTGGAAATGGGAATTGATAACAATGGATTTTGTTACCAAATTACCCAAAACAAAGAAAGGTAATGATACAATCTGGGTGATTGTATATAGGCTAACCAAGTCAGCTCATTTCCTACCAAGGAAGGAAACTTTCAGCATGGAACAGCTAGCTAAACTATATGTAAATGAAATTGTTTCTTTACATGGAATACCTTTATCAATTATTTCTGATAGAGATAGTCGTTTTAGCTCTCATTTTTGGTCAAGTTTCCAAAAGGCAATGGGAACCAAGTTGAATCTAAGCACAGCTTATCATCCTCAAACTGACGGACAAAGCGAAAGAACAATTCAGACGATGGAAGACATGCTTAGAGCTTGTGTAATTGATTTCGGAGGTAATTGGGACGATCACTTACCTTTAATAGAATTTTCTTATAATAATAGTTATCACACAAGTATCAATGTTGCACCATTCGAAGCACTTTATGGACGAAAGTGCCGAACCCCAGTCTGTTGGGCAGAAATTGGGGAAAAGCAACTCTCTGGACCTGAGATAGTGCAAGAAACAACCGACAAGATTATTCAAGTCAAGGAACGACTGAAAGCAGCACGTGATCGACAGAAGAGTTATGCTGATAACCGAGGAAAACCTTGTATTTTCAAGTAGGAGATAAAGTATTGTTGAAGGTCTCTCCTTGGAAAGGAGTGGTAAGATTCATCAAAAGAGGAAAGCTAAGTCCCAGGTATGTTGGACCTTTTGAGATTATTAGAAGAATAGGACCTGTAGCCTATCAGCTACAACTGCTAGAGGAAATGGCAGGAATACATGATGTATTTCATGTATCTAATCTCAAAAAGTGTTTAGCTGATGAATCACAAGTAATACCTCTTAAGGATATAGAGGTAAATGAACAACTTAAGTTTGTAGAAAGGCCTCTACAAATTGAAGACAGGAAAGTCAAAAATCTCAAGCATAAGAGACTAGTTCTGGTCAAAGTAAAGTGGGACTCCAAAAGAGGACCTGAGTACACATGGGAGCTTGAATCAGAAATGTAAAGAAAATATCCGCACTTATTCCAGTAGATCTCGAGGACGAGCTCTAAAAACAAGGTGGGGAGGATGTAACAATCCTCAATAAACCGACACCCTCATAATAATTTCCGACACCCTATTATATTTTAAAAATGTCCCAATATGTCTTTAAATACACCCCGTATGTGAAAACCGAGCCCGAGATACAATATAGCATTAAAAATAAATTAAAAATCTGTTTATTAAGTTGAGGCGGGCCGCGTAGACCCCACCCCAACCTTACGCGGGCGGTATCAAGGTTAAAATCTGATTTCTGTGAATTTTAAGTTTAGGCGGGCCGCGTAAGCCACCCCCTAAGCTTACGAGGTCCGCGAGAGATCAAGAACGTAGCAACACCCCAGGCCGACATGTGTCACCATCGTGGCCGACCTACCTGATGAGCCGGACAAGCTAGTCCGTTGACTAGCTTTGACGCAGGCCGCGTAGCCCTTAGGCTACTCTTACGTGGGCCGCGAGAGAGTCAGATATCAGCACTATTTAAAGGAGCCATCGGGTTCAACCAGAAATCGTTCATTTTCTTTTCTCAATCTTGAAATCTCTTATATTAGGCATAATATTCGAGTATAATACCCCCTAATTAGCGAGGTTCTGCTCCGTTGTAAGTATTATAACCCCAGTTTCGTATTAGATACGTTGCCCGATTGATTTAGGGTTCCGTAACAACTGTCGTGGTTCTGCCCGACGTAGTTGTTAGAATAGTGTCTCGGGGAGGGTATCATTAATATAATCAAAGGGTTATTATTAGGGCTGTAAACGAACCGAACGTTAAGCGAACAGTTCGTGAACCATTCGGCAGGAAGTTCGTTTATGTTCGTTCGTTTAATAAACGAACGAACATGAACAAGAAATTCCGTTCGATTAGTTAAATGAACGAACATGAACAGATGTCTCGTTCGTTCGATTGTGTTCGTGAACGTTCGGTAAAGTGTTCGTGAACATTCGTTGATTTGCGTTCATTTATGTTCGTATGTTTGTGTTTTAATTGAAGATCTTTGTACTTTCTTATATTTTATTTGTACTTTTTATATTATTAAACTTTTATTTATTTTATTTCTCTAACAATTAAACTAGGAAACCCACTTTCACCTTGTTTATGCATCATTTCCCTTTCATTTCTCATTATTTACATCCACGAATACGATCGACCTCCGTTCCACAATAAGGGATTCAAGTTCGAGTGCTACTCTTTGGGCCATCTATCTTTATCCTTCGTCGAGTTCGCCAAATTTATTTGTGTTCGTTTGTGTTCGTGAACCGTTCGCGAACACGCTCATTTCCTTAATGAACGAACACGAACATAAAATCTCGTTCGGTAAGTGTTCATGAACCGTTCGTAAACACATTTATTTCTTTAACGAACGAACACGAACAAGGCCTTGTTTGTGTTCGTTCGGTTCGTTTACAACCCTAGTTATTATACTAACCTATGTACATTTGTGTAAATTATAGATTAATCCCAGGAAACCCTTACGCGAAGTCTAAAATAGCAATGTGAGTTTATCCTATTTTTGTTAAACTTTTTGTAATATTTTACAAAACCTTAATGTTTTACAATGTGATTAAGCGGTGATTGAGTCTTTGTAGTTCTTCAATTACTGCCGGTATGTTGGGGTTTTGTATACAAAATGTGAAACACGTTACCATTGGACGACGAGTTAGCCAATGTGTAATATGACCCACCAGTCAGGATTGGCAGTACTGAATGAGTAATTGTGTAGAAATAAACAATGTGATCGCTCTCAATACTGTTTTAATTGATAAAATATTTCTTGATTAAACTGGGATTCACTCACCAGTATTTCCCACTTACAAATGTTTTTAAAACGCGTTTCAGGTAACACAATGTGACAGCCAATTAGTAAAAAGCCAGCTGGAGAGCACTGAAGGCTTGGGAAAAATATGGCAATAAAAGTTATCTAAAAGACGATGTTTTAAATTCAATAAAATAGGGTTTATCCCTATAAACATATTGTAATAAGAAACTTGGGTTTTTTTCCCATGTGATTATTAATATCAAATATGGTGGTTTTACTCTGATAAACATTTCCTAACTACGGTCCTGATGTAATTTCCGCTGCCAAATTAACAAACTGATACCACCGAAATTCTGAGTTCGCGTCCGCCCGTTCCCGGGACAGATAAGGGATCGGGGGTTGCGACAGTAGTGGTAGTGGAGTGGTGGCAAAGTGGGAGAGAAGTGGTTTGCCAAGGGATGCCTTTGAAGTGAACCAAGCACCCCTATTTATAGTCAGAACAGAGCCCCGGCCACGGCCCCGTGTCCACTTGGCACGGCCCGTGCCCATCTACTTCTTTCATTAATTGCATTTGTCAGCAGAGGGCCCAACACGACCCCGTGGCTTCTGGACACGGCCCTGTGGTCAACTCTTTGCTGTACTATCGAGATTTTGCAAATCTTAGAGTTGACAACGCCCCATGGTGAGCTGGGCACGACCCCGTGGTGGGCGTAGAAGCTTCTGCAGTCTTTGTCTTTTTGTGTCAGGGCTGACCACGCCCCATGCCTGGCTGGGTACGACCCTGTGGTTAGTTTCTGTTTTCTTGTTTTTGTCTTGGGAGATGCTGCCGAGGGGTCGGGCATGTCATGTTATTCCTTCTTCTTGTATTTATGTTGGTTTTAGATGCTTATTTGTTCCTTTTGTTCTTTTAAGTTCATTTGGTCCTGTAAATTTAAAAGGAAGAAAGAAACACGCTTTTTCCAATATTAGTACTAAAAAGGGTCGGTTTTATGCCTCTATTGATATAATTTATATGTTGTATTTTGTACACATCAGTATTTTTTGGATTTTTAAGCATTTTTTTTGTTCACATTGGTTCTCTCTGTTCTCGCAATAAAGATGATTCTCGCATGAACCCTACCCTATATATATATTATAAATATTTGAATAAAAACATATTAAAAAAGCATCAACGGGATTTTTGTGCTGCATATACGTAACAAAATCTCGTTTTTGTATCCTACGTAACACATGTTTTGTTACATAGAATATTATCAGGTTTTCTCATTAAACATGGGTTTCAAATTATAATTAACATGTATGTAGAGAGAGACACACACTCCCTATAGTATAAAAAATATACGTTTTTAACTTTTTAATTATGGTATTTATTTGATTTTCGCTAATAACTTCCATTTGTTGTTTTTATTAAAAGACTGAATATGTAGTTGTGTTTAATTTTTTTTTCGACGTTCCGCTATAAACTTTTGTTGAAAACGGAGTTGTATCCTATGATGGCGAATTCTGGTACCGTACAGTTGCCAAGACGAACCAAACTAATTTTGATCGTACAACATCGGTACCGGTATTGGTATTAGGGGACCGGTAACCGTACACCATTTGTACCGGTATTGGTATTAGGGGATTCGGTACTGGTATTCACTTTTATGGATTTTGATCAATGGAAACCATTTGCCGATATTCTTTTGGCATATCACTACTGTACTTTTTAGGGTTTCCCTTTCAGTTACTATACTGATTGCTGATACCATATACCAATGCCGCAAAGAAGCAAACTGATACCAACCGAATCGTCTTCATGTTGCGTAGGTATGTAACTTTGTTGTTTTCTACTAGCCAAACAACTCGATACCGGTGTCGGTCATTTTTTCAAATTTTTAATTCAACACTTATGCGACATATATTATATACTCCTTTAACTCGTTCAATTTTTTTTTTTCAATTTAATTTTTTCTATAATAACATAGGTTCATTAACTTAAAGAAAATGAATACGCATCCTTAGTATTCTCGTATATTTTTTGTTGAAAATGAGAGTATATTCAAGTAAGAGTACTTTTTGGTATCGTTATACGAGTGCCAATAGCGTAACGAACCAACACGATTCCGACGGAATAATATCAGTACCGGTATCAGTATTATCGAAACCAGAACCGGTATTTATTTATATGTGTTTCAATCAATGTAAAACTGTTAGTCCTGGGACCAACAAAAACACGTGTCGATATCCTTTTGAGTATATCATAGGCTATACGTGTGCGGGTACCGTGACGAACCGAACCGATTCCGACCGAACAAAATCAGTACCGGTGTTGGTATTATCATAGCCGATACTTGTACGAATATTCATTTTTTATGGTTTTCGCTGGATGTAAAACACGTGTCAATATCATTTTGGGCATATCAAGAATTTTTTTTTTGAGTTTTTTTTGTTACCATAACGAGTGTTGGTATCATAATGAATCAAACCGATACTGATTAGATTCCCACATCGCGACGTAGGAGAATCCCACTGGTTTATCTTCACTATACATATAAATAAATATTATTATTTATTTCAAAACACGTACTAAAAACCATTAACTGGTTCTTAAACTTGATATCATTGGATTTATAATAATTATAATATTGTTTTATATATAGTTTATTACAGGATAACTGCTATCATGGATTTATAATAATTATAATATTGTTTTATATGTGATACCTAAATAGCATAATACTTATTCGTCTTTGTCACAATTATTCTAAGTTCCAAAACATTAAAAATCTTTTGGAATAACCTTTTATATATCTTTATTGAAAGTGTTAGGATATAATCGAACCCAGATGATACCATGGAGTAAAAGATGAGGTGTGAATCGGATTATATTTTTTTAATGGAAAATGTTACTTCTATCCAACTCTAGGCCAGTTATAAAAATTTCTATCTTTGCACAGGTTTGAAACTGGAACCTCAACTCCAATCCAAAAGATGCGTGTCTCTACTAAGTGAGCTACTACACATTGACAGATAATTTGCTCCATAAGTTCTTAAAACAACACTAAAAACTTAAACAAAATAATCATGTTGAACCATAGCTCATAATTTTCAAACATTGAAGCACTAGTATTAAATGTTGATTACTTGTAACTAATAATTTAAACAAATAAAGCTATAAACAAAATAACATTTAACTACAAGTTTAAAAAAGCAAAAAAAATTAAAAAATAAAAATAAAAAATCAAACTCTTACACGTCTATATTTTCTCCTAATTATCACATAAAAAATTACATAAAGAAACCAACAAGTTCTATATTGGAATTCTGGCGTAATATAAGTCTGTCCAGCTGAAATTTTGGTTTTCCGCCCAAAAAGCCGTCCCGTCATGAGAACGGCGTCAAGTCGCTGGGAATTTTTTTGGGGGCGGGATTTGGAATTGGCATGAATGGATTGGTTTGAATTATTGTTGGTGCATATGTCTGTCGACTTCGTCTTGTATCGAGTCTTGTTCTAGATTGTATAGATCAAGGCACGAAGTACGAGAAATTAAGATTTAGAGGTATTTCGCACGAAATAGCAAACAGCTATTTCGTACGAAATCAGTTGGTCATTTCGCACGAAATAACTATTTCGTGTGAAACTGATTTCGTACAAACTGTTTCGTGCGAAATAGGCCAGCCTATAAATACCTGTTGTGCCATCTCATTTGTAACTTTCCGATTCCAGAGCCGAAGTGCTGCTGAAGTGTCTACTCGCTGTAAATCGTTGTTATATCAATCAGAAAGACAATTAAAGTGAATATCTAGCTGTTTCGAACTCGATACGTTAGTTTCCGCCTCTCGTATTAAGAAGAACACCTCTGAACGACTCGTTTTGGTCGTGAAAACGATCCTACAAGTGGTATCAGAGCTCAGGAGGAGGAGTTCTTACTGAATTCAGCTTGATTTCATTTTTTTTCTGACTTCTACACCTTCTTTTCAAAATTAAACAAAATTTGACAGTTAAAATGGATTGAATTTCTCATATTATAATCAAAACAGTGTTTTAACAAAGCCTTGAAAGAATTGGATCAAAATTCGAACTAAAACCTGATCAAATTGTCAAAAATACGGCCGACATGATGACATCAGCAGTATTTCGCACGGGATAGAGCTTTCATTTCGCACGAAATCACTTTTGTGATTCATTTCGCTTGAAATTGAAGTTCATTTCGCACGAAATCAGTATTTTGTTTGAAATTTGGTTGATTTCGCACGAAATCATCATTTCGTGTGAGCTATTTCGTACGAAATCACTATTTCGTACCAAAGTGATTTCATTTCGTGTGAAAATCAGTCTATTTCGCGCGAAACCACTATTTCGTTTGAGATTGAGTTGATTTCGCACGAAATCACTATTTCGCTTGAAAATTAGGTTCATTTCGCACGAAAACACTCATTTCGTGTGAAATATTTTCGTGCGGTCTCATTTCGTTTGAAGTTGTTTTGCAGGTTATTCCGTGTGAACAGGGTATTTCGTTTGAAGAGATTATTTCGGTTGAAAGTGCTGATTTCGTTTGAAAAGTCTGATTTTGGAAAACTTGTTACCGAATCATGGAAGAGGAATTCTATAACGCATTTGCTACTACCTCGACTACTCCGGCTACCATTGCTCAAAGCATGAACATGGAAAATGAGACTGGAACTTTGCAAAAACCCCCTAAACTCATGGGTATTGAGGAGTACTATGGTTGGAAAGATCGATTTGAAAACTGGGTTTAAGCAAACCATTTGAGGTCTTGGGAATGTATTGAGAAAAAGTATGTTAGGCCTCGTACAGATTTGAGAGTTATAAAAGCAATTTCTGAATTGACGGATAAAGAACGAGACATGTACAAAGCAGAAAAGATGATGATCAGTCTGCTACAGCAAGCTGTGAAAGAAGACATATTCATTTTACTTCAACATGAAAATACTTCACATTCGATTTGGGAAGCACTTCGAATCAAGTTTGAGGGAAGTGAGAAGATGATCAGAAGTAAGAAATCTTTGCTAAAGAAAGAATTTGACTTGTTTACAAATTTATCGGGTGAATCTTCAAAGAAGCTGATTGAAAGATATTGTCACTTAGTGAGATCTATGTCTCTGTTAGAAATAGTCAAAGATAAAGAAGAATGGGTTGACAAATTAGCTGATGCATTACCTCAAAAAGAATGGGGTACATACTTGATGATTTTAAAGAATACTGGAGAATATGACAAGTTGACAATCTCCCAGTTCATTGAAAAAATTGAAGGACAAGATCTGGAGCAACAAAAGATTGCTAGAATGAATAGTCTTAGTGGTCAACAGGACATCAAAATGTATTACAAAGGAAGTGTTCAAGATATTGAAGCAAGTCCGAAAGTCCAAACTGCTTTCAGTGCTGAAAATTCATCGGGATCAGTTAATCAAAGTCCAAACAGCAGCAGTGGTTTTTCATCATATCCAAGTGTTAATCCGAAGAGTTCAGCTTCAAGTCATCAGTTCCAAAGCTCAAACAGCAGTAACGGTCATGTTTTAAAATGCAACATCGCATTGCATCTTCAGAATTGTCAAAATTTCTCTGAAGAGATCGCTAAAAGTCACATGTCATTACTTGCTACAGTGTTAGAATCATATGAAGGATTGGTTGCTGGAAGGATCGGAAATCCTATGCTGACAAAAGAGGATTACGATCAGATCGATGCTGAGGAGATGGAGCTTATGGACATTAAATGGTGTTTAGCTAGTGTTTTGAGGAGAGCTGAAAAATTTAAGATGATTACAGGAAGAGATGATTTCAAGGATGCTAATGTTTCTACTTTGGGTTTTGATAAATCTAAAGTCACTTGTTTTCGATGCAGGGAGAAAGGACATTTCAAGAGGGAATGTAAAAATCGAGAAGCAAGTGGAGCACAAAATCCTTTTGGAAACAATGATTATTATCGGAAAGCCATATATCAACAAGTTGCTCATCAATCGTATCAACAACAAGAACCACAAACTGCACATGCTAAAAAGGCGATAGAAGAATCAAACAAGAAAGCTTATTTTGGCATAATTGATCAACATGATGAAAAAATGGCAGAAGGTTTTAGTTGGGACAAATACATTCCACCTGATTCAAAAGTAGTAGCTCTCACTTCACAAATCGTTCAAGAGCCAGATTTGATGAAGGAATGGATGAAAGGGATTGCTAGTGATGAGAAGAATCAAGATGGAGATTTTGTTACTTCAGATGATAGTTCAGAAAGTACTCAAGTCTTTGATCAATCATCATCTGATGACAGTGATGATGAAGAAGAGACACAAATAAACATTGGAAAATCTATGTTATCTCCTGAAAGTTTTCAATTTTATTTTGTAGATAGATTGGAAAAGCTGAAGGAGAGACGAGCAGCAAAAGAACAGAAGAAGATGAAATGTGAGAGTTTTGCTCAAATAGAGAAGTCTGAACAGAGTAAAGAAGTTAAAGTCGCTGAGAAGAGTGCTGAAGCTGAAAAAGTTGTTGAAGTTGAAAAGGTGATCGAAGTTGAAAAGATTGTTGAAGTCATTAAGCCGTGTCTAAAGTGCTTAGAATCTTGCAAACAGTGTGAAGAGAAAGATGAAACATTGAGTGAGCTTGAAAAGATGAAAGAAAAGTTATTGTTTGATGTCAATTACGTGAAAGAATCATATGATGTGTTGAACAGAACAGTGAATGGTCTACAAAAGACAAATTCTGAAAGAGAAGATGCATTGACAATGATGAATGCAGTAATGATGACAAAGCAAAAGGCTATCAATCATTACATTGAGGAATGTGCAAAGTTGAAGCAAGAGTTGGAAACAGAAAAGATAGAGAATGAAAGAATCAGAAGATTGTTGCAAAGCTATTCTAGTTCTGATTATCTGATTGATAGAATTTATCCAGCTGTTGCAGGTTTAGAAGTTTTTCAAGAAAAGAAGACCGAAGAGAAAGATACTGGTAAGAAACACAGTGTTAGTTACAACAAGTGTCCGCCTCCGATCTGGGAAGGTTATTCTCCCAGAAAACCAAATGAGGAGCAAGTCAAAAAGGCAGTCAATATAAAATTGAAGTCTGAAACAACTGATGAGTTACCAGAAAACATTGACGTCACGTTCACATCTTCTGACACTGATCATGAGTCTGATTTAATAAAGAAAGTGGTCGATCAGGTGTTGGATAAAGATGAGGAGTCAGAGTCAAAGTCCGAATCCGAGAGTTCGAGTTCATCAGTTGACAGTCCAAAGTTGTCGGTTAAAAGAGTTTACAATAAAGAATTCTTGTTATCAAAATCTAATTTGAATGATGAACCAATCAAAGTGGCATATACTTTGAATGATTCATACAAATTATATTCTGATGAGGAATTTCCAATAAGAAGTGTTCAGATTGAAAAGATCAAAAAGGTTTTCAAATTAACAGAAATTAACATTTCTGAAATAAAAGATGTAAAGCTTAGTGAAAAACCTAAAAAGTACACTTCAAGAATTCAACAAAAGATAAACAAGAAAATGAGTTACAGTTCTGGTTCAGGTTTTCAAAAGAAACCAAACCATAACGGTAATTTCAAAAAGAAAGGACTTGGTTTTATTCCACCGAAAAATCATAAAAATGAAAAAATTATAAACCAAAAACTGTATTTGTTTCAGGAGCAAGTTCGGAAGAAGAAGAAAAGAGCTCATTCTGGAAGCAATCGAACAAAGAATTCCTTGCAAAGAGGCAAGAAGTAATGAAGAATGGAGCTAATCAGAAGAAAGAGACAAGAACCTGTTACAGATACAATGAAGTGGGCCACATTGCATGGAACTGTCTAAAGGCAACAAAAACAAAACATGAAGTCTCGTTTAAACTGAAAGAAAAAGTTGGTGACAAAACCGAACCACCAACTGAAAGATTCAAAGAGTTTAAAAATTCAACATATGAAGTTGGTGAATGTTTGAAAAGATTTTACAAAAGAAGCGTGGATCTTAACAACCAAACATGGGTTGCTAAGAAATCTGATGTGAAATCTGGTAATGAATCTGATTCCACAAAGTCAGAGGAGCCACAAGGTGATAAAAGTGAGAAATCAGTTCCTCCAATGGATGATGTGAATTTTCCACCATTGAGGACTGAAAATTTTAAACAAAAAGTTGGAAAGGTTGAAATTTCGAATCAATTCTATTCTGAAAAGAAAGAATTTGATGTCGAAATGGCTTTTAATGGCAAAGTGAAACATATTTTTGGGAAAATGATCGAGGGAAAGGCCAAAATGGTGAAAGAATTTTATGAAGAAAAAAGAAATGTTGAAACCCCAAATGAGACTGAAAAGGACACATCCAAGTTGGGTCAGGCTTGGATGTATATATTTCACAAGTAAAAATCCTGACTTGCCGGAGCTCCCAAGTTGGTAATCGTGGAGCAGGTATCGGCATTTTTTTAAAATGTTTGTTGAATAAACATATAAGTGGTTAATCAAGGTCATTAAGTTGAACTTGATTTAACTATTCATTCTAGTGGTAATTGGAAAACAAAGTGATGAGTTTATCCCCATGTTTACAAGTGATAAAATCAACAAAACTTATTTTCCGGAAAAACCATTTTGATTAAAACAAACTTAAGTGTTTTGAAATCTTAATGGGAAAATAGTTTGTTGACAGGGGAAGTTCTGATTGTTTATGCCAAGTGGATGGCGAATTGAAGAAATTCACAACAGTTGGCATTTTTTTTTGTACAGTTTGTATTCAAATTTTCCCAGAAAATCAAAATTGAAATATATTTTGATTTTAGGGGGAGTAAAAATTTTAGTAATTTCGAAAATTTGAAAAAGTCAAAAACATTGAAAAATTCAAAAATTGAGTTTTGTTGTAAAAAGAGGAAATGATAGTACATCAGTGGACTATCACCGCACGCTAAAGAATTGGAGAGTAAAAATGTGATAAACGGTCTCACTGATGATATGCCAGTAGGTTTTTACACACTTAGTAGATTGTGTTCGAGATATAAACCTAAATTTCAAACTTACTTATCACGTGGGGAACATCTCTCGGATATATGGGTAACCCCCGAAATCTTGTTTGAAAGGTCCCTCTTTCTGAGATACTAAGTCTTTATGCTTAGTGATATCTGGGGTATTATCCCGGGACTTCTGATTTTGCGGAAGCAATGGCCTAGTCCCCGTATAATACTTTTCGCTTGCTTGAAAAATAGCACCCCCCTCAGCATAAAAAATGATGAAACATTGCAAAATGCTAATCATGTGCTGTTGAAGAAAATATTCTCTAAAGGGAACACACCTAAAGTCGAAGCCATCATCTCTCTGATTTTGCGGAAGCAATAGCCTGAGCTCTCATGGCCCTCGCATTTAACCCTTTACAGATATCATCTAGGTATACTCACCTGTAAGACTGGATATTGGGATTTGGATACGAGAGTATATTCTGAGGTGGGACACGCGTATAAGTTTAAGTCTCTAAAACATTAATCTCGTATCTCGAAACAGTTGAACTTTGTGTGAAAATTTAAGTGGATCAGTATACTGACAATCTAAGTGAATCGTTTAGAACTTAAAATGTTTAAAGCTTAACGGTGTTGGTGATTTGTCTCAAAAACTGATATGATCCTCTTACGCAAACTCACAAAAATATTGTTTGTATATATTTCTTTACTGCTTTCCTTTATATAAAAAAATCCAAAAAGATTTTCAATGTGTTTTAGCTTAAAAATTTTGAAAATACAAAAAGATTTTAGACAACTGATGTTGAAAAGCTGATTTTCAAAATTCCAAGTGCTAAACATGATGAACAACTGGTGAAGGGAGTCTGTTTAAAATGAAAAATGATTTGCATATGGGCCTACAAGTGGTCATCAGAAACTTTTAAATGTTAAATCATTCTATTCATGCTAGTGATTTATAAATTTGTCAAATGTTAAATTTGTGAAATTTATTTTGAGGTAGAGAATGTGCAGATTGCAGGGTTTTGACTCTGAATGTTACAGAGAGTCAGATTACGATTCTGAACCTGTGAAGGGTTGTATAGCATGGAAATAGATTGAAAGTTGGATCAACATTCAAGGGGGAGTTTGAATGTTCGAAAGCCAGTTACAGATCTTGAGATAAAGAGAAAAAGAAGAAGAGAGAAGTCTGAGTTACACTGTCAGATACTTCAGGAAGAGCAAAAAGACTGATAAAGACTGAAGACGTTGAAGACTCGACACTGAAGACTTCGTCAACATCCAAGGGGGAGTCTGTTGGTGCATATGTCTGTCGACTTCGTCTTGTATCGAGTCTTGTTCTAGATTGTATAGATCAGGGCACGAAGTACGAGAAATTAGGATTTAGAGGTATTTCGCACGAAATAGCAAACAGCTATTTCGTACGAAATCAGTTGGTCATTTCGCACGAAATAACTATTTCGTGTGAAACTGATTTCGTACCAACTGTTTCGTGTGAAATAGGCCAGCCTATAAATACCTGTTGTGCCATCTCATTTGTAACTTTCCGATTCCAGAGCCGAAGTGCTGCTGAAGTGTCTACTCGCTGTAAATCGTTGTTATATCAATCAGAAAGACAATTAAAGTGAATATCTAGCTGTTTCGAACTCGATACGTTAGTTTCCGCCTCTCGTATTGAGAAGAACACCTCTGAACGACTCGTTTTGGTCGTGAAAATAATCCTACAATTATTTTATTTAGTTCGAATTTATTTGGGTTGGATTTGTGCTTGGGTTAATAAAAATATATTGTAGATTGGACTTTGATTGAGTTAAGTAATTAAGTGAATAAGTGGTTAAAATATAATATTTTTCTAAGTGGGAGGGTTGAAAATTTTCAAGGCGTGCGGGTGAAAATTTCTAAAGGGTTCGGTTGGTATTTCTAGCGAAAAATAACACTAAATTTTTTTTTTCATAGGGTGCACCCGCCCACCCTTAGCTTAGGGTGGGTACGCCCCTGGTGGGTGCTGAGTCCAATTGGTAAGGTTATAAAAATTAAGGTGTTGGTTTCCTTGAGGTTAAGGCCTAAAGGTTCGAGTCTTACCAAAGATGTAGTATAATTTAAGCTCTTAAAAAAACACGTCCTCAGATTGAGGGAGTTACATATATCCCATGTGGCAACTAATGTTTTTGTACACAGTTAATTGACCATGAGCGTGTTATAAAATTAACTCAAGTTAATTTATCAATTAAACATGATTATATAAATGTAGATGAACCGTTTACCACTAATTCACACACTTTTTAACTAAGTTTCTTTTCCCTCTCTTAACAACTTTGTCTACAGTGATGACACGAGGAATTTTTTCCTATAGCATCATTTTCTTGGCACTTAGATTTATAACCCGGTGTCAAAGTTTTGGGTCGGATTGGGTGGAATCACATAATACAAAACCAATATCATAATAATTGTATAATGTTCATGTAAAAGACTTTTGTTTAATTGTCCCTGGCTTCCCTCCGTGGTTAGAAATTCAGAAATCTATCACTCGTGAATTTTTAGTTCGAATAGAATCAACCTTAAGTTACACTAGTTGTGAATCTTCTCAGCTTATGATCGTCTCGTGACTATTCGGTTTGTCCTTGTTGGTCTTTTAGGTAAATTGTGAATCTTCTCAGCTTTTGATCGTCTTGTGACTCTTCAGTTTGTCTATGTCAATCTTTAAGGTGAAACAATTGGAATTAATTAATTGGGCATTTAATTGGTTATTTTGTTAAAAACTTAAAAAAAAGTATTTTAGCTTAACAAATAAGCTATAGAGATTATTTTAGTAAAAATGTTTATATAATTTTTTGTTTAGTAAAATATAGATATATTTTTTTTTTCATTTCAATGAGGTCAACTATTTCATTTTAATAAAACCAATGGTGCCAATTGTAGAAAAACATTGGTATCGTTTGAAAATTGTCTATTATACGTTCAATATAACATGCAAAATAGATTGGTGTCATGTGACACCAATCCTCTCTATATGGCTCTGCAAACGGTGGTATCCTCTAGTGGAATAATAAAACCAATGGTGTCAATTGTAGAAAAACACTGGTATCGTTTGAATATTGTCTATTATACGTTCAGTATAACATGCAAAATAGATTGGTGTCGTGTGACACCAATCCTCTCTATATGGCTCTGACAACGGTGGTATCCTCTAGTGGAATAAAATCTAGTGTCTATTGTATGGTTGTAGACTAGAGTACAAGTCCATGGTGAGATATTCTGGTGGCTAATTCCATTCTTATTTGAAGTATTCGATAAAAGAAATATGATTTTTACATCAATATAATTTATCAACTATGTGTTTAAAAATTAAAATGCTTAGTCAAGTAACATAATAAGTGTCATTATCTTGAAGACCGCGTCCTTAGAATGAAGTAAAGATGTGCTAGTTTGATTCTAACAAACCTAAAATTCTACATTGGGACAAGTATTTTAATAGGCAACTCATGAATATATAATTTGGTCTATTGATTTTTATTTGTCAAATGTGTGAGGAAACATATAGCATAAAGCCAATCTTAATTGGAATAATGACTAAAAGGAAAGGAATTTGATGTATCATGTTGAAACCATATCTATAAGAATAATTTGATACGATATACAAAGCATAAGATGGAACTCTTTTCACAATCACTATATCAACTTTTGATATGTTACTTGGCCAACACCATCATAGAATAAGATCAGTTGTATTCACTGACACTCAATTTCAAGAATAATCTAATAGAAGTAACTGAGATATATTATTTGGAAAGACAACTAGCGTCTATATAGGGAAGAGGTATTTGCAATAACAATGGGTGTCTAATCAATTATAGGAAAATAGGTCCGTTTTATTCAAATTAAATAAAAAAGTTATTCTCTTTATGCAAATCTAAAGTATATTATCATAGTGTACAAACAAATTACAAGAAGTTCAAATTAAACATTACACAAACGCATAAGGATAGAAGTTCAAATTAAACATTACACAAACGCATAAGGATTTAAACCAATGTCTTTAAGTAGTGCTTTCATTGTAGTGTCATTGGTTGCAAGAATAGACAAAGTATTGAGAACTTGAGATGATGGCTGAAGCTTCGTGTTTAATACGCGTTCCCTAAAACCAATTTAGCACATCTCCTTGGAATAGTAGTTGTATTGCCGGAAACGGTTCACACGCTTGAAATCCCATCTGAATCTTGTGATACGTGATGAAACGTCTGAAAACAAGCAATAACTACGCTATAACATACTAGAAGTAAGGAATCCAACTAGTATGCATGATTGTATACACATGAAAGCTGAATAAACGTTTTCTGTATTCCTAAAATGATTGGACAGAGTTTCCCTACACACAGAGAATTATAGGACACATGTGTTTCAAAGTTATGAAGGTCTAACCACATGTCATCAGTATTTATAGACATAAGACTCTTACATTTAACATTGACAGACACATGACTCATGCGGTTGACTGACTAAACACACGTCTCAAACGTACTCAAAACACATACGATTGACATGTCAAACACAAGACTCTTGCGCTTGACTTACAAATACAAAACAACTTTTTCTAACTTATATCTATGACACTTTCAAGATACAAGACAGATTACAAAATCAACTACAGACGCTCTAACAGACCCCCCCCCCCCCCCCCGGATGTAGCTGGTGTCCTCATCTTGTGGGCTTTGGTCTTCATCTATTACCTCTCTTATCATAGTATCTTTCTTGTCATCATCTATCCGAAGCCTCTTCCACTTCCACATAATCATTAGCATCTAAATCATTTATTGGTTCATCTACCACAGGAACTGATTCTTCAGTCATCACAACTTCTTCTTCTTTAATCCTAAACATCTTGGCAACCTCTTCCTTACTATGGCTATGCACAACTCACCCTCTTCAATCTCATAGTCTTCGTTAAAGAACACTGAAATGGGCGAAGCATGTATGCTAGGTTCAACGTCAACAACTAACTGTTTGCTAGACTCCCCTTGACTTTGTGAATTTCCACCAACTTCATGTGAAAAGGTAGAAGTTCTATCTTTGTCATGCATATACTTGCTTCTTGTTTCCCCACCATAAACATTATCTTGCACTACATGATTATCAACATCTTCAATTCCTTTATCAGTAGCCTTAAATTTCTTGTCTCCTTTACTATCACCACCAACATCATCATCATTCTTGGAATCACTATCTTCAGAATCTACATCCAAATCTTCTTCGTCTTCCTTATCTACTTCATCCTCATCTCCATCTTGATCTAAGTTAATTATCCTTTCTTTGTCTTGATCAATATTATACAAGGCTTCTATCTATTGTTCATCTTCAAGTAAAACATGTAGTTCATCTTCAGATTATTATACCTAGGAAGAATGAGTTTCTTGCCTTTTAGAAACTAAATCAGTTCTTTATAACTCTTGAGATTTTACTTTCAACCGCATCCCTCATAAAAACATCATCTTGAACATCTGAAGATTCGGGAAATGGCATTGTAAGTACTTCTTTCTTAGCTTGGTCTTTTAGATTGACCCTAGAAGGACCTTCCTCTTGATTTTACTTTGTTTGAAAAGTGGATACAGTCTAAGCTTTCTATCTGGCTTCTTTCTCTTCTAATTCTTTCATTTATGCTTAATAATTACATCCAAGCTTTCCTTCAAAATACTTAAATATCTTCATGAGTTCTTTAATAAAAAAGCTATGATTCTTCTTCATAGTAACCAAATTGTCAATAACTTTTTGTTGTTCATCAATTTTGGCCTTCAATTCTTGATCTTCCTTCTTTAATTCTTCAGTCTGACTTTGTGATTCTTAGACATTTGAGCTTTGTGGATCATCATTCTCAAAATCAAATTCAACATTTAAGTCTTCAAGACTAGGAACTTGGGGAATTGGAAACTGTGGTAATAGAGATGATACATTTGTGTGAGTACATATGTCTGCAACATGCATCTACGTGTCATGTCTAGGTATAATGTATAGATTAGTATGAAAAAGAGACGGAAATATATGTTTGAAGCCTTTCCGCACGAAGGAGTCCTTCGTGAGGAAGAAGCCCAAAATGTCCCATTCGCACGGAACGACCATCCGTCCCAGGTGCTTTTGTGCGAAAGGCTCTTAGTATAAATAGTAGACTTGGTCAGTTCATATGTAACTTTTGGAAACTGAAGCAAAGCTCTGCCAAAATCGTTTCACGGCATTGTAACTTCTTCAAATTAATAAAAACGGTTGTTTATCAGTGTATTCTTGTGTTTGTCATCACTTTGAATGGATTCCACACATTACAAAGTGAATATCTGATCAGCCGAAGCATTTCAAGGAGCGAAACGGTAATCACAAGTGGTATCAGAGCTTGAAGGCCGATTTCAACGACAAACATCACAAGAATCCAGCAGAATTGCATCGAATTGAAGACTTTTTCACATCTTTCTTCTACACTTTCTTCTTATTGATCAAATTCACAACGAATTCATGGACAAATTTGGACTAATTTTGGACATAACATGCGAAATTAACTAATAATCAATCCTTGAACAAACTAGACCATAATTCAATCAAAATCAGTGAAAAATTGTGAAAAAATGTCAAAAAAACGTAACTTGATCTTCGAGAGGAATGAACGGGTCGCACGAAGAATACCCCTTTCGCTTGAATCGCTTATCCTTTCGCACGAAAGGACTTGATTTCATCTGTTTTTGAAAGTTGAACCCCTTCGCAGTAAAGGCATTACCTTTCGCACAAGTGGCATCAACCTTTCGCATGAAAGGCTGTTATTCCCAATCGCTCGAAAGACTGGCTGACCAATTGTTTAACCTTTTCAGGTATTTTTCATGTACTTCAAGAGTTTGACGATGGATTCGGAATTCTATAACGTGCTTGCAACCTCATCAACGATGATGATGGCTCAGAGTTTAAACCTCGATAACGAACTCGGAATAAATGTGAAGCCGCCAAATCTTTTAAGTATGGAAGATTACAATGGTTGGTGTGAGCGTTTTTGCAATTGGCTACAAGCCAATGCAATGGAATATTGGTTTTCCATTCTCGAAGAATATGCTGAACCAGTGAACGAACAAGGTATTAAGAAGACAATCATGAATCTAAATCAACAAGTAAAGGAAGCTTTCATTCGAGAGAAGAAAATGATTAACTACTTTCAAGAATCAAAGAAAGAAGATATATTTACATTGCTCCAATACACCGGTACCACACACTCAATATGGATTGCATTAAAGAATAAGTATGAGCGTGGTAGGGAAATGTTAAAGAGCAAGAAAGCATTGCTCAAAAAGGAGTTCGATATTATCAACTGTTTGAAAGGAGAGACTTTGAAACAACCGATTGAGCGTTATTGTCACCTAATTCTAGAGTTAAGAAGCTTCGGAATTGAAAAGGATAGAGAAGAATTGGTTGATAAACTCATCAACGCACTTCCAAATGAAAGTGACTGCTCAACATATGTTATGATTATCAAGAACAGTCGCGAGTATGAGACAATAAGTTTGAATATGTTGATTCAGAAACTTGAAAGTCATGAGTTAGAACATAGGAAGTTGACTAAGCTGTAGAGTGCTAACATTCAGCAAGACGTAAATTTATACTACCGTGGTAGTTTACAATCGAATGTTCAGAGCCCCAAAATATAAAGAGCATTCAGTGCTGATAATGCATCTGGGTCACCACCAAGCAGCTCATCTAGCAGCGGGATCGGGTTTTCAAGTTCTGACACAAATCCTTCAACCCCAAACACTTAGTTATCCTAAGCCTCGAACAATTATTCCAATCAAAACAATTCTAACCCTCACATTATACAATGCAACATAGCTGTAAACCTCCAGAATTCACAAGGTTTAAAGGAGGTTGCAGCTAAACTGTAAATGGTCTTTTTGGCATCGGTGTTAGAGTCATATGAAAGTCTTGTTGCGGGAAAAATTGGGAACCTTAATATGATAATAGAAGACTACGACCAAATAGATCTAGAAGAGTTAGAATTGATACACATAAGATGGTGTATGACGAGTATCATCAGGAGAGCTCAAAGATTCATGAAAATCATGGGTCGTCAATGCTTAGTAGGGCCTGACACAAAAATTGGATTCGACAAATCCAAATTTACATGCTTTAAGTGCAAACAGAAAGGACATTTCAAACGTGTGAATGCATATATCTGCAGCCTTTGTCACGTATCTAGTCTAGTTTTATAATGTATTGAAATGTATGTATTAAAATGTATATCGTATTGAAAAGGTCAGTTTTTTATGTAAATGACCCTTTTGCATGAAAGAGTCTTTTGTGCAAGAGGGCCATCAAGTCCCTTTCGAGCGAGTTGGCACACTCATCCTTATGGTTTCGGGCGACTGGAGATTGCCTATAAATAGGAGAGTTAGGTCATTCATTTGTAACTTTTGGCAACTTGACACGAAGCTCTGCAAAACTGAATTCTCGGCATTGTACTTACTTTATATCAATAGAATCAGTGTTTAATGGTGTCTTTGTGTGTTAGTCATCTTCCTACACGAATTCCGCGCATGATATGAAGATGTATTGACCGGTCGGAGAATTCGGGAACCCGAAACGGTCCTCCCAAGTGGTATCAGAGCTTGGAGACCGGTTTCAACAACTCATAGCATAAGATACCAGCAAAATTGAGCAGAATTGGATCAGATTTCATCATCTTTCTCATCACATTTCTTCTAATCCCATTCTTTCTACTTAAAACTTAAAACTGAAGCTGAATTCATGGACATATTTTTCTGATTTTTGAACATAACGTGCGAAAACATGATCTAATCAATCCTTGAAAATCAGATCAAAATTCAAACTAATTCATTGAAAAATCTTGAAAAAAAACATGAAAAACACAACTTGAGTTTCGGACAACAGGGCCATTCATCCAAAATCGCTTTCGCACAAGTTACCATTTCGGACGAAAGGGATAATTAAAAGCTGTTTTTGGAAGATTTGTCACTCTCGCACGAAAGGCCATTTGCACAAGAGAGCTAAATTGTTACTTGTTGTTCCAATTTGACCCATTCGCACGAGAGGCATTCCCTCTCGCACGAAAGCAGTTAATCTCTTTCATTTCAAAGTTTGGGTTGACCAATTGTTGACCTTTGTAGGTATTTTTCGAGAAATTCAAAGTTTGTGAACATGGAGTCAGAGTTTTATAATGAGTTCTATGACGCTTTTACATCTGCACCAACATCCGCATGAAGAACAACAACTAATGCTATATCTGAAAGTCTGAGCATTGACAACGCACTTGGAACACATCAAAAACCACCAAAGTTGATGAACATGGAAGATTACAATGGTTGGAAAGAGCGTTTTGAAAATTGGGTCAAATCATATGCATTTGATAGCGGGATTATGTTATACGATGAATACAAACTGCCAAAGAATGATCATGGTGATGATAAGACGATTAGAGAATTGAATGAAATTGAAAGAGTTATATATTCACATGAGGTAAAAATGGTCACATATCTTCAACAGTCGGTGAGATATGACATATTTTCGTTACTTCAACATTCAGACACATCGCACTCAATCTGGGAAGCTTTAAAAAGTAAATATGAGGGAGGGGCATAAATGAAGAAAAGTAAGAAATCATTGTTAAAAGGGAATTTGATCTTTTTAGTGGTTTGAAAGGAGAAAATATTAGGCAAATGATAGAGCGTTATTCTCACCTGTTATTCGAGTTGAAACAGTTTGGTATAGTAAAAGAACGAGAGGAGATAATAGACAAGCTTGTAGATGCAACACTAAATGAAGATGATTGGTCTACATACATCATGATTCTCAAGAACAGTTCAGAGTTTGATCATATAAGTTTATAATCACTAATTTAGAAGCTTGAAGGACATGGGTTAGAGATACGAAAATAGAATAATATGAATAACTCAAATTTTCAACAGGATGTGAATCTGTACTATCGAAGAAGTATATTCTCAAACAATCAATCTTTGAAAATTAGCACAGCCTTCAGTGCAGAAAACACTGTTGGATCTCTGCAAAGTAATTCTTGAAGCAGCGGTTCATCTAGTAGTGGTGGTTTCGGATATTCAAAGAATGAGGAACCTGTGAAGAAACATGTTGAAGAGATCATTGAGGTAAATCAGGAGATGACGGTCGAGTACTTGACAAAGTTCGCTGATCAAGAGATGATGACGGATCTAAAAGAGGTAGAAATACAAACTGAGTCTGCCAAGTCGTCACAAAAGGTTAAGTCAATGAGTAATGATGAAAAAAGTGAGGAATTGTCGAAAAGAGCTGAGAGTGTTGAGAGTAAAATCGAGGTACAGTGTAGGAAATGCATTGGAAAATGCAGTGCCTGTACTGAGAAAGATGAAATCTTGAAATCTAAAAATGTTGATCTTATTAAAACAAAATGTAGTATAAAAGAAAGAAGTGCAGAACTTATTTCGAAGGAAGAAGTTCTTAGTTTGAAACAAAATCAATTCAATGATTTAAACAGAAAAATTGAACTTTTGAAAAGTGATTTGAAACAGGTTAAACATGAATGTGATAAAAAAGATTTCAAATTCAAGAGCTCAAAGAACATAATAATTTGTTGAATTATGATTACAAGACAATGAAAGAGGCATATGATACGATGAGCAGAAAAACAAATATGTTTGTTGAGCTTTGTGATGAACAAGAAAAAACAAATAATATGTTAATAGCAATTATTCAAGAGAAACAATTAGCTATCAACAAATATATTGATGATGTTGCTGATTTTAAACAAAGTCTTGAGAAAGCTAAAATTGAAACTGAGAGAGTAGATAAGAAACTGATTAGTTATTCATGTGCTTAGTATGTTCTCGATCACATTGTCGCAACCCCCAATCCCTAATCCCCGGGGACGGGCAGCCGCGAGCCAGTTTCGGTGGTATCTAGTATTGTCTAATTTGGCAGCGAAAATTTTCATCAGGACCGTAGTTAGGAAATATTGGATCAGAGTAAAATACCACATTTTTCAATATTAAACACATGGGATAAAACCCAAGTTTGCAATACACACATTTTCATAGGAATAAATCCTATTTTATTAATAAAAACATCTATTTTATTTTAGGTAACTTTATTGCCACTTTTCCAAGCCTTCAGTGCTGTCCAGCTGGCTTCTATTTGGCTTTCACAGTTTGTTACCTGAAACGCGTTTTAAAAACATTTGTCAGTGGGAAATACTGGTGAGTGAATCCCAGTTTAATCAAGTTTAAATAAAATCCCATTGTACAGTATTGAGGGCGATCTCGCAATTACATTTGTTTCCAAGTTATATCAATTAACATCCATGGTACTGTCAGACCCGACTTGTGGAAATGTTACTCCTTGACCAGGTGGTAACAAATTTTGTATACAAAACCCCAACATACTCATGATAATTGTATTCTTACAAATACTCAATAACTGCTTCATATATATTTAATTGTATGAGGTTTTGTAAAAACAGTTAACAAAAAGTGGATCAACTCACATTGCTGTCTTAGATTTTCCGTAAGGGTTTCCTTAGAATTATCTATAATTTACACAAATGCACACGCGTTAGTATACTAACCCATTTTAACATTAATAATACCCTCCCCGAGACGGCATTCCAATGACTACGTCGGGCAGAACCACGACAGCCGTTACGGAACCCTAGATCGATCGGGCAGCGTATCTAATACGTATCCAGGGGTTATAATACTTACAACGGAGCAGAACTTCACTATATAGGGGGTATAATACCCGTAGATTATGCCTATAATTCAGAATTGAGAGAAAGAAAACGATTTTGAACAATTCTCGACTGAAATCCGATGGCCTCTATATATAGGGCCTGTCTTCAACTTCTACGCGGCCCGCGTAAGGGTAGACAAGGGTCTACGCGGCCCGCGTCAAACCCTGGTCAACGTGTAGCTGGGCTGGGTCATCGACTAGACTTGCCGGGTGTTGGGCCACGTGGCCGCACCGGGCTTTGCCAGGTTTTTAAGTTAACGCGACCCGCGTAAGGGTTGGGGTTTACGCGGCCCGCCTCAACGCAAAAATCATATTTTTAATTAAATTTAATGATATTTAAGGTATTCGGGGCCCGTTTTCACGTATGGGGTGTTTTTAGGGACATATTGGGATATTTTAAAATATATTAGGGTGTCGGAAATAATTCGAGGGTGTCGGTTTTCTTTGAGGATTGTTATATCCTTCTCACCTTGTTTTAGAGCTCGTCCTCGAGATCTACTGGAATAAGTGTGGATATTTCTTTTGCATTTTTTATTCAAGCTCCCATGTGTACTCAGGTCCTCTTTTGGAGTCCCACTTCACTTTGACCAGAACTAATCTCTTGTATTTGAGATTCTTGACTTTCCTGTCTTCAATTTGTAGAGGTTTTTCTACAAACTTGAGTTGTTCATTTACCTCTATATCCTTAAGAGGTACCATCAGCGATTCATAGGCTAAGCATTTCTTGAGATTTGATACATGAAATACATCATGTATTCCTGTCATTTCCTCTGGCAGTTGTAGCTGATAGGCTACAGGTCCCATTCTTCTAATAATCTCAAAAGGTCCAACATACCTGGGACTTAGCTTTCCCCGTTTAATGAATCTTACTACTCCTTTCCAAGGAGAGACCTTTAACAATACTTTATCTCCTACTTGAAATTCTAAGGGTTTTTGTCGGTTATCAGCATAACTCTTCTGTCGATCACGTGCTGCTTTCAGTCGTTCCTTGACTTGAATAATCTTGTCGGTTGTTTCTTGCACTATCTCAGGTCCAGATAGTTGCTTTTCCCCAATTTCTGCCCAACAGACTGGGTTCGGCACTTTCGTCCATAAAGTGCTTCGAATGGTGCAGCATTTATACTTGTGTGATAACTATTATTATAAGAAAATTCTATTAAAGGTAAGTGATCATCCCAATTACCTCCGAAATCAATTACACAAGCTCTAAGCTTGTCCTCCATTGTCTGAATTGTTCTTTTGCTCTGTCCGTCCGTTTGAGGATGATAAGTTGTGCTTAGATTTAACTTGGTTCCCATTGCCTTTTGGAAACTTGACAAAAAATGAGAGGTAAAACGGCTATCTCTATCAGAAATAATTGATAAATGTATTCCATGTAAAGAAACGATTTCATTTACATACAATTTAGCTAACCGTTCCATACTGAAATTTTCTTTCATTGGTAGGAAATGAGTTGACTTGGTTAGCCTATCTACAATCACCCAGATTGTATCATTTCCTTTCTTTGTTTTGGGTAATTTGGTAACAAAATCCATTGTTATCAATTCCCATTTCCACACTGGCATTTCTAGCTGTTGCAGTAATCCTGAGGGTTTTTGATGTTCAGCTTTAACTTGTGAACAAGTTAAACATTTAGAAACATAGTGTCACACCCCGACCGCGTAAAACAACAAATCGCGGCGGAAACATCGGGGCGTGTTGCAACAGAATTAATGTTTCATAACCATGGATATCAAAAGTGTTTCGTTTTATTAAACATAGAGTAATTACATCGTCTGGAAATCTAAATACACTATTTAAACATAGTCTATCATTGTTATTGAGTCACTAAGGCCTTGTACAGTCCTATGTGAGCATGCATCTTATCAATCGATATCATCCAACAATACCTGAAACATATGTGAAAACGAGGTCAACAAAGAAATGCTGGCGAGATACATAGGTTTTGTGAAAATAAGATTCATGACTTCTGTTTTAAGAAAATGTTTAGTCATGAACCTTGTAATTTGCTTTGTCTTTGTAAATCATTTGAAAAATAATAAGTTCGGATGATAAGTATAAATAAGAGAATAATGCATGATTAAATGAATAACCGTGTAAAATGAGTCTCTATAAGATAAGTTGTTTGTAAATAAATGTCTTGTGAAAAGTATGTTACTTGTATAAAATGTTCTATGTCTCAATCTGAAATGATTCAAATAACGCTACAATATGTAATACCATACAAACACTTATATATAGGAAGTACCAGCGGCGTATCCACCATGTTTGTATCATATTATACACGAATCATTACTTAATCACTTAATCAAACCAAACCAAACAATGTAAAATGTCTATGTTTAAATCAATTGTCAAATGTATTGAATAATATGTCAAAGTATTCATGTCAAGATGTAAATCATGTCAAAATGTCTATGTCAAATATCCATGTCAAATGTCTATGTCAAATATCCATGTATGGCAAGTGAAATGTCTCAACTAAACCATATGCACAAAAACAAAGTATTGAAGTAAAACTTGGTTTAAATCAAAGTTATGTTTTGTGAGAAAATGCATGATCAAATGTCAATCATGTTAAAATGTTTACCCAATCGTTAACCCATTTTGTAAAATCGTTCTAGTCGTTCTTGTTTTAATTGTGAAACTTCTTTATGGTCGATTCTCTAATAACATTCAAACCTTCTTGACGCGTTCCTCGTTCCATCTCGCTCTCGCTCTCGTTCTTAACAAACCCTTACCAAAGGATAAGTTAATAATTACAGATTCAGTCGCTACCCACAACCCCCACACATAACAATGGGTGCAGTAAATAACGGGATTTGTCAGATCCTATGGTACCATAACCTAATACTGGTCGGCTTGATCATTGCTAATGAATGTCATCGGTCATGTAAACTACAACCAACAAGTTTGTTCACTTTTTGAAATTGTTATTAGTTTTTGAAATCATTGTATTCGTTCTTGAAATCATTGTTAGCGTTCTTGAAATAATTGTAATTGTTCTTGAAACCATATTGTAATTGTTCTTGAAACCATTGATAAAACATTTAGCACATATGAGTCACCCCAAAACAGTTGAAAACAGTAAAAGAGGGGAATAATGTACTCGCCTGGGAGTGCTTAGGAGTCTTGATCAACTACCAAGTAAGCTAGAGGAGTCCCGGAAATCAAACGGTACCTAATATAGGTAACTACATAATTAACCCGGACCTAAATCGGAAGACTGGGTAGCAGGAGGGTTTGTAAACCAAATGAGTGTAGGAACTCATATGATATGGTTTTACAAAGCCTACATACTAAATGAAACTTAACCTAAGTATTATCGACCCATCGCGACCCATTAAGGTAACTTATGCTACTTTAACGCGTCGTGCGCGTGAAACGCGTTCGGACCGTCTAACTAGCCCTATGACAAGTGTTATATGCCTAAACATGTTACATAATCAGTTATGTGACAAAAGTTTAGGTTACATATGCTTAATTACCAATTATACATGAAAAGGGTATTCTGGTAATTTACCTAAGGCATATAAACTACTTATCATACAACTACTTAAACGATGTGACCATAGGGTATAACCTCGGAAGGTTATGCCCTATACTAGGGTCACCTAATGTATTTGGTCGGATCCTAATGATCGACCAAACTGGGTCGGGTTCGAAGGTATAAGCGATTTATCAGATCGCTTACCCTACGACCCTAGACAACGTGGTAATCAGTAGGCATAGTCCCAAGGGACTATAACCAACGTGATTACAATCACGTTGCGAAGTTCAAACGAACTTCGCATTGACCATTACTGGTCAACGCTGAAAGTCAAACAAAGTTTGACTTTCTGACTCGAAAAGCAGTAAAATAAGGAAAAGAACGAAAGAATACTTACGAAGGGTCCCCGAATGCTAACCTCGATTCAAAAATCTCAGGTATGAAACAATAGTTTCAACTTAGAGTTTCTCAAATCAAAGTTCTAGTGATTTTAGCAATGGGGGTGGATGGGTATTTATAGGAATACCCGAACCGTTAAGATCGTTTCATGGAAAACGTGCCTTAATCCCATCCGTACATGTGTTGAAATGTCATGGTGTTTAGGTGTTTAAATTCCATCCATACATGTGTTGAAATGTCATGGTGTTTAGGTGTTTAAATTCCATCCATACATGTGTTGAAATGTCATGGTGTTTAGGTGTTTAAATTCCATCCATACATGTGTTGAAATGTCATGGTGTTTAGGTGTTTAAATTCCATCCATACATGTGTCCGCTGACTAAGCAAGTTAGAATGTGTGGTTGTGAATTAAACAACGGCTAATACATCGAATCTGGTCCCGAATGCGAAAAACGATCCAAATGACGTGACGAATGGATTTTTCTTATGGTGAACACTAAAATAAAATATTTTAGTGCTAACATAATTTTTTGGATGTCCGGATGTATTCAGAACGTAAGTTATGCGCGAAAATGCAAACTTGTGCACTTTTTGACACTTTTAGTCCCTGAATGACCCAAAAGTTTATTTTAGCACACCGAACCCCTCAAAGCCTATTTCTAAGCTATGTAAAGGATATTTATGGTATGTTTAACTTATGGTCATGTTCCGGAAGGTCTGTTACAGTTCAAATTGGCATACTTTCGCAGTTTGTCAAATTTAGTCCCTGTAAGCGATTAAACTTTGATTTCACCACACCAAACCTTCCAAAACTTATATCTAAGTTATGTAAAGGTTATTTAAGGTATGTTAAGCCTATGTCACTATTCCGGAGTGTTTGTTGCATTAAACTGGTTATATTTACGCATCAGTGCGCGTATAACCTTCCAGAAAGCGATTTAGAGTTTGAAATCGAACAAAAATTGATATGTGCAAATGATACACATATTTTTACAAATCCCAAGTATGAAATATAATATTTCATTGGTTCGGTATTTGTTTGATGGCCGTGAAGCCACAGGTGTTACAGTCTCCCCTACTTTAGGAAATTTCGTCCCGAAATTTATTTAGAGGAAACTTGTGAGAGCTTGAAAACATGAAGTTGAAAAGATCGAACAACATTAGTTAGGGTTCTTGAACTTCTAGTAACCTTAATAACATTATGTTTGCAATGTAAGAGGGACACTTATATACAAGTATATGAAGCATCATTGGTGCGTCCACCGTACCTCCATTACATCGTTCTCATTTCGTTATTGTTGTCACTATCGGTTCTTACACATAATAAATCTTACTGTGTTTCTGTGCACTAAATTTCATAATTATGTACGCGTCCATAATTAGACAATTCCTTGCCCAGTTCACACAGTCTATTTTATAATGTGTAGTGTGAAACCAAATGAACAATCCTGTGATGAGTGTGACTAGACCGCCATAGAGTCCTTTTGACTAAATCAATAAATGATCTAAATAGACTATCAAGGAGTCTGTTCAGCTACATCACTAGAGGTCGTTCTTTAACCAAATCGTGAATCAATCTTTTTGACTAGACCACTAAAGGGTCTCTTATGAAACATGGAATGGTACTATATAACCCAAGGGTCTTAACTATTACATAGAAGCCCATTAAGGATTGAAGGTAGTACCTTTCGAATATCCTGCTACGAATCCCTCATATGAAGATATGAAAGATTCTGCGAGGATTTGGATAACGAATATCCAGAGTATTTAAAACACAAAAATGCATAAAAGAAAACATAAGATGAATAAACACATAGTCACATAATTGCATACTCGTTCAATCGCATAATCGTTCAATTTGACCTATAATTTGTTATCTTTGGACACGGGTATTTAAAGCATACCAGAAACCCAATCCGTGGATTTCCTTTGGCACTTTAAATATTTTCAAGAATCTAACTATGAAGATAGGAAGATCTTAAAAGGAATTCGGTTTATCCTAATTGAGTTGTTTTGTACATTTTAAAGTGTACAAGGAATTCAATCAGGGTTCCGATGTCAACGAAGGTGTTGATCGTGATCGGCTCAGGACATGAATAGATCAAGATGTCATCAATAATAACAATGACGATCTGATCCAAATAAGGCTTGCAGACTCTATTTATTAAGTTCTTGAAGATGGCTGGAGTATTTGTCAACCTAAAAGGCATGACTGTAAACTCGTAATGGCCATACTTCATGCAGAAAACCGTTTTGGGAATATCTTCTTCGAGAATACAAGGTTGATAATACCCAAAACGCAAATCGATCTTGGAAAAGCATGAACGCTATGTAGTTGATCGGAGAAATCGTTGATTTAAGGTAGGGGGATATCGATTCTTGATGGCAAGCTTACTAGGCTTACGTTAATCGATATACATTCGAAAAGATCCATTTTTCTTTTCACAAGGAGAACAGGAGTTTCTCCAAGGTGAAAAGTTCGGACGGATGAATCCTTTATCAGACAACTCTTGAAGCTGTTTTGATAATTCTTGCATCTCGAACGGTGCAAGACGATAAAATACTTTAGATTTAAAAGAAACCAGTGTTTGAGGTTCTTAGGGAGATCTCAAGTGATCGTAAAAATGACAGAACCACACGAGTAGTTTTGTCTTTGTGTTGACATGACAAGGTTGAATCAAACATTCATACAATTGCATTAGTTAGAAAATAAAACCACAAATTTTTATTTATATAACAACCGCATTGTCTTTAAATGTTACAAGATACCAACCAGAGGAAAAACAAAATACTAAGTGTTCACTCCTTCATTAATGAGTACCTCATTGATGTTAAACACTCGACCACGTGCTGGATTCACATTGACGTTGACATTCGCATTTGGGTTTGCGTTAGCATTTGCATTCACCAGTCTTGGGCAGTTGTGGCGGAAGTGACCAATCTCTCCGCAGTTGAAACATGAACCCAGTGGAAATCTCGCAGCATTCCCTTGAACCGGAGCTTGAACCTGAGCAGCCTGATTTTGTCCCAAACGACAAATCTTGGCCAAATGCCCAAGTTTACCACACGTCGTGCATTGCCAGCAAGCTTGTTGTACTGCGTGATGACCGTTGCAGCGTGCACAATAAGGTGCGGTACCGGCATATGCTTTCTTTGCAGGTGGCTGAGCTGGTTGGTTCCGCAGGTTCTGTGCAGTCTGTGCTGTAACAGCAAAATTTTGGGCACCCTTTCGCTTCTTTGATTTCTTTGACGTCTCACCTTCCTTACCCTTGTTGTTTTGGCCTTTCTTGCTATCCTCCTTGTCAGCTGACTGTTTCTTGCCCTTGTCACCCTTCCTGTGTAACTTGTTCTTCCGAATCTGTGACTCGGTCAATGTCGCTGATAACTCGATCGCCTGACGGAGTGTGGCAGGGTTACTACCAGTAAGGATGTCTTGTACCGAGTCAGGTAGGCCGTCGATGTACCTTTCGATAGCTATGTCAAGTGGGGTAACCATTGTAGGGAAAAGCAGACTCAGCTCCTCAAACCTATCAGTATACGCCCTGTGCTCACCACTATCTTGCTTTAACTCATCAAATTCCTTCTCCAAAGCTCGCTGCTCATGACGAGGACAGAATTCCCTCATCATGAGAGCCCTAAGTTCAGCCCATGTCTGTGCTAGAGCAACTTCTGCACCACGATCCCTCATAATCCCGTTCCACCATGTGAGAGCCCTCTTCTGAAACACACTCGAAGAAAACTCGACCTTGCGATTGTCAGGACACTGCACGTGGCGGAAAGTATTCTCAATGCTCTCGAACCATTGAAGAAGCCCAGTTGCTCCTTCAGAACCACTAAACTTGAGTGGTTTAGCCTGGTTGAAATCCTTGTATTTGCATAGCACATTGTTGTTGTTGTTGGCTTGGTTCCATTGAGCAAAGAGGTTTGGGAATTGAGCAGCCATTTGCTGCGCAATGATTTCTGCCAGCTCGGCAGTCTCTATCTGGCTTTCGCGTCGAGGAGGCATTGTCTAAAAGAGGAAACATGAAATGAAACGAGTG
This sequence comes from Helianthus tuberosus, assembly GCA_030545235.1. Classification (NCBI taxonomy): domain Eukaryota; kingdom Viridiplantae; phylum Streptophyta; class Magnoliopsida; order Asterales; family Asteraceae; genus Helianthus; species Helianthus tuberosus. The sequence goes on along the minus strand of JARYGA010058757.1, from coordinate 25,950 downwards.
AGAGAATTTAGACGAAAAGAATGAGATGAAACAAATCTGATGAAAGCAAGGATAGTGGTCATTTGTTTGTTACTACAAAGCAACAAACGACCTCGGTGATTAGTCAAAGTAAATAGGTCAAAAATAATGTATCGCGAAGACATGCTCGTCTATAAGTGAACACTCATCCCAAGAATTCCCAGGTAAGCACAACTGGTCTCGCGTCTGATGAGATGTATACGAAGTGCTTGCCTAGACAGAAAACCCAAAATACAGGCATTCACCCTTCCAGTTTGCACGTGTTCACATTATTTAAAACCCAAAACTTTGTCGAGATTTTGAAAATTTAAAAGGGGTTCAAAACCATATAACAGAGGGTTCAAAACCTTACAATAGAGGGTTCAAAACCTTGTAATCAATCATCCTAGAACAGATGATTAGCTTTCAAAGCGGTTTTGAAATTTATGTTCTTGTTGTGGTCGTCACCTAAGGATAGGTGACGGTATTTGTTTTATGACTAAACGCAAATAAACTTGCGTTAGGGTCCTAAGAAGGTTATATACTAGGTCAAAGCATTACTAATAACCTAATTCCCTATAACCATTGGCTCTGATACCATCTTTTCTGTCACACCCCGACCGCGTAAAACAATAAATCGCGGCGGAAACATCGGGGCGTGTTGCAACAGAATTAATGTTTCATAACCATGGATATCAAAAGTGTTTCGTTTTATTAAACATAGAGTAATTACATCGTCTGGAAATCTAAATACACTATTTAAACATAGTCTATCATTGTTATTGAGTCACTAAGGCCTTGTACAGTCCTATGTGAGCATGCATCTTATCAATCGATATCATCCAACAATACCTGAAACATATGTGAAAACGAGGTCAGCAAAGAAATGCTGGCGAGATACATAGGTTTTGTGAAAATAAGATTCATGTCTTCTGTTTTAAGAAAATGTTTAGTCATGAACCTTGTAATTTGCTTTGTCTTTGTAAATCATTTGAAAAATAATAAGTTCGGATGATAAGTATAAATAAGAGAATAATGCATGATTAAATGAATAACCATGTAAAATGAGTCTCTATAAGATAAGTTGTTTGTAAATAAATGTCTTGTGAAAAGTATGTTACTTGTATAAAATGTTCTATGTCTCAATCTGAAATGATTCAAATAACGCTACAATATGTAATACCATACAAACACTTATATATAGGAAGTACCAGCGGCGTATCCACCATGTTTGTATCATATTATACACGCATCGTTACTTAATCACTTAATCAAACCAAACCAAACAATGTAAAATGTCTATGTTTAAATCAATTGTCAAATGTATTGAATAATATGTCAAAGTATTCATGTCAAGATGTAAATCATGTCAAAATGTCTATGTCAAATATCCATGTCAAATGTCTATGTCAAATATCCATGTATGGCAAGTGAAATGTCTCAACTAAACCATATGCACAAAAACAAAGTATTGAAGTAAAACTTGGTTTAAATCAAAGTTATGTTTTGTGAGAAAATGCATGATCAAATGTCAATCATGTTAAAATGTTTACCCAATCGTTAACCCATTTTGTAAAATCGTTCTAGTCGTTCTTGTTTTAATTGTGAAACTTCTTTATGGTCGATTCTCTAATAACATTCAAACCTTCTTGACGCGTTCCTCGTTCCATCTCGCTCTCGCTCTCGTTCTTAACAAACCCTTACCAAAGGATAAGTTAATAATTACAGATTCAGTCGCTACCCACAACCCCCACACATAACAATGGGTGCAGTAAATAACGGGATTTGTCAGATCCTATGGTACCATAACCTAATACTGGTCGGCTTGATCATTGCTAATGAATGTCATCGGTCATGTAAACTACAACCAACAAGTTTGTTCACTTTTTGAAATTGTTATTAGTTTTTGAAATCATTGTATTCGTTCTTGAAATCATTGTTAGCGTTCTTGAAATAATTGTAATTGTTCTTGAAACCATATTGTAATTGTTCTTGAAACCATTGATAAAACATTTAGCACATATGAGTCACCCCAAAACAGTTGAAAACAGTAAAAGAGGGGAATAATGTACTCGCCTGGGAGTGCTTAGGAGTCTTGATCAACTACCAAGTAAGCTAGAGGAGTCCCGGAAATCAAACGGTACCTAATATAGGTAACTACATAATTAACCCAGACCTAAATCGGAAGACTGGGTAGCAGGAGGGTTTGTAAACCAAATGAGTGTAGGAACTCATATGATATGGTTTAACAAAGCCTACATACTAAATGAAACTTAACCTAAGTATTATCGACCCATCGCGACCCATTAAGGTAACTTATGCTACTTTAACGCGTCGTGCGCGTGAAACGCGTTCGGACCGTCTAACTAGCCCTATGACAAGTGTTATATGCCTAAACATGTTACATAATCAGTTATGTGACAAAAGTTTAGGTTACATATGCTTAATTACCAATTATACATGAAAAGGGTATTCTGGTAATTTACCTAAGGCATATAAACTACTTATCATACAACTACTTAAACGATGTGACCATAGGGTATAACCTCGGAAGGTTATGCCCTATACTAGGGTCACCTAATGTATTTGGTCGGATCCTAATGATCGACCAAACTGGGTCGGGTTCGAAGGTATAAGCGATTTATCAGATCGCTTACCCTACGACCCTAGACAACGTGGTAATCAGTAGGCATAGTCCCAAGGGACTATAACCAACGTGATTACAATCACGTTGCGAAGTTCAAACGAACTTCGCATTGACCATTACTGGTTAACGCTGAAAGTCAAACAAAGTTTGACTTTCTGACTCGAAAAGCAGTAAAATAAGGAAAAGAACGAAAGAATACTTACGAAGGGTCCCCGAATGCTAACCTCGATTCAAAAATCTCAGGTATGAAACAATAGTTTCAACTTAGAGTTTCTCAAATCAAAGTTCTAGTGATTTTAGCAATGGGGGTGGATGGGTATTTATAGGAATACCCGAACCGTTAAGATCGTTTCATGGAAAACGTGCCTTAATCCCATCCGTACATGTGTTGAAATGTCATGGTGTTTAGGTGTTTAAATTCCATCCATACATGTGTTGAAATGTCATGGTGTTTAGGTGTTTAAATTCCATCCATACATGTGTTGAAATGTCATGGTGTTTAGGTGTTTAAATTCCATCCATACATGTGTTGAAATGTCATGGTGTTTAGGTGTTTAAATTCCATCCATACATGTGTCCGCTGACTAAGCAAGTTAGAATGTGTGGTTGTGAATTAAACAACGGCTAATACATCGAATCTGGTCCCGAATGCGAAAAACGATCCAAATGACGTGACGAATGGATTTTTCTTATGGCGAACACTAAAATAAAATATTTTAGTGCTAACATAATTTTTTGGATGTCCGGATGTATTCAGAACGTAAGTTATGCGCGAAAATGCAAACTTGTGCACTTTTTGACACTTTTAGTCCCTGAATGACCCAAAAGTTTATTTTAGCACACCGAACCCCTCAAAGCCTATTTCTAAGCTATGTAAAGGATATTTATGGTATGTTTAACTTATGGTCATGTTCCGGAAGGTCTGTTACAGTTCAAATTGGCATACTTTCGCAGTTTGTCAAATTTAGTCCCTGTAAGCGATTAAACTTTGATTTCACCACACCAAACCTTCCAAAACTTATATCTAAGTTATGTAAAGGTTATTTAAGGTATGTTAAGCCTATGTCACTATTCCGGAGTGTTTGTTGCATTAAACTGGTTATATTTACGCATCAGTGCGCGTATAACCTTCCAGAAAGCGATTTAGAGTTTGAAATCGAACAAAAATTGATATGTGCAAATGATACACATATTTTTACAAATCCCAAGTATGAAATATAATATTTCATTGGTTCGGTATTTGTTTGATGGCCGTGAAGCCACAGGTGTTACACATAGGCTGCTATGTCCTTTTTCATTCCTATCCACCAGAAATTTTTTCTTAAATCCTGATACATTTTATCATTTCCTGGGTGCATCGTATACTTAGACTTATGGGCTTCTTCTAATATACAATGACATAGGTTTTCTAATTTAGGTATCCACATCCTCTTTTTATGGAATCTCCAAATTCCATCTGTTCCTTCTTCTAATTCCTTAATCATACCCTTTAGTTTTTCAGTATCATCCTTGATTACTGATTCTTGTGCTTTTCTAATTTGATTATTTAAATCTACTTGTAGATTTAATTTAAGAGAACGTACCATTTTTGGCTTTTCATGATACTTTCGACTTAAAGCATCTGCCACTACATTCGCTTTTCCTTCATGATACTGGATATCACAATCATAATCACTAAGCATTTCCATCCAGCGTCTTTGTCTCATATTCAATTCTTTTTGCCCGAAAACATACCTTAAACTTTTATGATCTGTGAATATGGTAAACTTACTACCGTAAAGGTAATGTCTCCAAATCTTAAGGGCAAAAATTATTGCTCCTAATTCCAGATCATGAGTTGAATAATTCTCTTCATGATTCTTAAGTTGTCTAGATGCATAAGCTATAACCTTTTGACGTTGCATCAACACACATCCATAACCTAGTTTGGAAGCGTCACAATAAACTACAAAGTCTTCAGTTCCTTCTGGTAACGCTAGTATGGGTGTATGGGTTAATCTTTGCTTAAGAATTCTAAATGCCTCTTCTTGTTTTGGCCCCCATTCAAACTTAATGGATTTACAGGTTAACTTAGTTAAAGGAATGGCTATCCTAGAAAAATCTCGAATAAATCTTCTATAATATCCGGCCAATCCTAAGAAACTTCTAATCTCGGTTGGCGATTCAGGGGTTTTCCATTTAGTAATCGCCTCGATCTTTGTGGGATCGACATGAATTCCTTCATGATTTACTAAGTGTCCAAGAAACTGTACTTGTTCTAACCAAAATTCGCACTTTGAAAATTTAGCATAAAGCTTTTCCTTTCTTAATAGACTTAAAGGTGCGTGCAAATGCTTTGCATGATCCTCTTTATTCTTAGAATAAATTAGAATATCATCTATGAAGACAATTATGAATTTATCCAAATATGGCTTACATATTCGGTTCATCATGTCCATAAATGCGGCTGGGGCATTGGTTAAACCAAAGGGAATGACAGTAAATTCGTAATGACCATACCTTGTTCTGAAGGCGGTCTTAGGAATATCCTCTTCATGTACCTTTAATTGATGATATCCTGACCTTAAATCAATTTTAGAGAAAAATCGAGCTCCTTGCAATTGGTCGAACAGATCATCGATTCTTGGTAATGGGTACCGGTTCTTAATCGTGACCTTGTTTAATTCACGGTAATCAATGCACATACGCATTGATCCGTCCTTCTTTTTAACGAATAAAATTGGCGCTCCCCATGGTGATGAGCTCGGCTGTATGAATCATTTCTCTAATAATTCATCTAACTGTTTCTTCAGTTCCTGCATTTCTGCGGGTGCCAAACGGTAAGGTGCTTTGGCAATCGGTGCTGTTCCTGGTAGCAGGTGAATTCTGAATTCAACTTCTCTATCTGGCGGTAGTCCTGGTAATTCTTCTGGAAATACATCTGAAAACTGGGACACTACTGGAATGTCCTTTAGTTCTTTTCCTTTAGTGTTAGTGATTATAGAAATCAAATACACTATAGATCCTTTTCTTATATAACTTGCAGTTTTCATCACAGAGATGAACTTCGTGGATCTAGATGGTTTATCACCTTTAATTGTGATCTTTTCACCTTTTGGTGAATTTACTTGGATTGACTTTTGATCACATAAAATACTGGCTTTATTGGCTATTAACCAATCCATTCCTAAAACGACATCAAATCCTGCCAGATTCATGGGATAAAGGTTTGCCATAAACTTTTGATTTAAAATTTCTATTCTTGCTCCCTGCAAGATCTCAGAAATCCTAACAGTTTCTCCATTAGCTGTTTCTACTAGGCATTCTTGTGGTAGTTTAGTTAATGACTGATTTAGAAGTTTGCAAAACGAAGTATTAATAAAACTTTGGTTTGCACCAGAGTCAAATAATACTTTAGCAAAAACATCATTAACTAAAAACGTACCAGCTATCACGTCTGGATACATCTTGGCTTCATCTGCAGTCAGAACGAATGCTCTAGCATTTTTAGTGTTCTTGTTGTTCGCAGCTGGAGCCAATTTCGGACAGTTCGGATTGATATGACCTTTTTCTCCACAGTTGAAGCACAGTCCATTACTGGATTTTCTCCTGCAATCTTCTTCCTTGTGTCCTGGCATCTTGCAAAAATTGCAGAGAGTGGAGCATTTTCCCGAATGCTTTTTCCTGCAGACCCTGCAGAATGGTGCAGAGGTAGAACCCATATTCCTACGGTTGTAATTCCCAGAACGGAATTCTTGAGTAAGCCTTTGGGTTAGGTTTCTCTTCTGATCTTCTTCCCTAGTACGGATTAATTCATCTGTCAAGGTATTTGCTAGTTCTATAGCTTCTTCTATAGTTTGAGGTCTAGCGGCCTTGACTACATGTCTAATCTCTCCGATTAATCCCTAGATGTAACGGGAGATTAATACCGGTTCAGGTGATGCAAGGGTTGGTACTATTCTGGCATATTCAAGGAAAGTAGTAGTATAACCCTTACTATCTGCCCCGGTCATCCTTAAGTTCAAAAACTTATTTGCTATCTGTTCCTTTTCATTGGGAGGGCAGAATTTCCTTTCTACCGTATTTTTAAATTCTTCCCATTTTATGTTGTATACCCTATCACTTCCTTTTGATTGGAGGATAGTGTTCCACCATTCTAAGGATGAGTTCTTAAACAAATTAGAGGCAAACATTATCTTATCTTCTTCAGCACACTTGCTTATCTTTAAAACAGCCTCAGTCTTTTCTATCCAGCGTAGGGCTGCAATGGGTCCTTCATTGCCCGAGAATTCTATTGGTTTGCAGGACCATAATTCTTTGTAAGAACAACCATAAGGCATGGTTCTTCTTCTTTTAGGAATGGGCACTTGAAGTACGGGTCCATTGTTCACGCTGTTTTCTGGTTCAATTGGTCGCTTACTGCTATGTTTACTTTTATTATTCGCTTCTTGAACCGTTTGAATAATAAATGACATTGCATCTATAATTCCTTGTGCCACTATGTGTTGAACGACACTATTATCCATTTGGTTTCCATTGTTATTGATGCTTGGATTCTCATTAACCACGTTAATGTTACTCTGGTTATCGTTATTCAGATTTCCTTGATTTCCTTCGTCGGCCATTTGAATTTTAAACATTTACCCCGTATTAATATCACAAAATAATATTTAATATAGTCAATCACATGACACGCAATTTAGCCAAAAGCGTCGATCATTGCGACTTTACTCTATTTATCTACTACGCATCTATTACACACCAGTACTGAAATAAAAATTACAATACCAACTGAAGTAAATAATAGTATGCATCCATACACACATATTTTATTTATTTTATTATTATTATTATTATTATTATTATTATTATTATTATTACCATCTCCACCATCACATTCACGGATATGGATTCATCCAAAAATCCATATTGCGCTCGTCATACTTCCAGACGAGTCGCTCTCCCACCTGTCGCATTCTCTCACTACTTTCTAGAATTTCCTCACCAAATGTCCTAAGTTCTTGTACATTATCTGCACTCATTGGGGGTGCAGGTTCTAGGATTGGGTTCGGAATTTGGGGTACGGGTTCCTGATATGGGGGTGTAGGTGCCTGAAATCAGTAAGGATCTTCTAAAATCTCCCTAATGTATTCATCGTGGTAATAGGGATCTAAGGGATCCATACCTGGGTAGGCTCCTAAGTTTTGCATGGGTGTGTCTTCATGTATCGGGTAGCGTTGCACATAATCCCTCACGTCATCCCACCAAGGGTCGTAATTTGGGTCTAAGGGATTCGGTGCTGGTACCCTAGGTATTTCCTCCGGGTTGAAATCATGCATCTCTACTTGATTTTTAGGGTTTTCTATTTCCATGGGTTGGTCAGGGATTGGTGGTTGTGGTTATGGTGCTATTATTTGTTCCAGATTAGGGTCAGCTGTAGTGGTTGCTAAGATGTGGATATTGGCTATACCCCTATTGATCATGTCCTGGGCATAGGCATCTGTCTCTCTCTTGACTGCTGCTAGTGCTCTCTGGTCTTGTAACTTTTTCATACGTTTTCTACGCTCGTGTGCCCCTCTACTGAACCATCCCCTCTTTTTATGAGGAAATGACTCTTCTGACTGAGCCTTAAATACAAAGATTCCTTCTTCCGTATCAGCAGAGTACCCTGAGAGGGCAGGCTGAGAAGAGGAGGTGCCTTCGCTTCTAGGCGAACCAGACAATTGACGGTATGCGTCAGATGGACCTTGGTCGCTCATACTGTAAACTAACAAATAGTCAAATAATACATAACAATAAATACAGTTATGCACGTATTTCCGTAATTTATTTCCTAACGAATTGAATTTTGATGTCAGCAGAACACTTTTGTGGCTGAATCAGTGGCTTAGCTCTGATACCACCTTCTGTCGCAACCCCCAATCCCTAATCCCAGGGGACGTGCGGCCGCGAGCCAGTTTCGGTGGTATCTCGTATTGTCTAATTTGGCAGCGGAAATTTTCATCAGGACCGTAGTTAGGAAATATTGGATCAGAGTAAAATACCACATTTTTCAATATTAAACACATGGGATAAAACCCAAGTTTGCAATACACACATTTTCATAGGAATAAATCCCATTTTATTAATAAAAACATCTATTTTATTTTAGGTAACTTTATTGCCACTTTTCCAAGCCTTTAGTGTTGTCCAGCTGGCTTCTATTTGGCTTTCATAGTTTGTTACCTGAAACGCATTTTAAAAACATTTGTCAGTGGGAAATACTGGTGAGTGAATCCCAGTTTAATCAAGTTTAAATAAAATCCCATTGTACAGTATTGAGGGCGATCTCGCAATTACATTTGTTTCCAAGTTATATCAATTAACATCCATGGTACTGTCAGACCCGACTTATGGAAATGTTACTCCTTGACCAGGTGGTAACAAATTTTGTATACAAAACCCCAACATACTCATGATAATTGTATTCTTACAAATACCCAATAACTGCTTCATATATATTTAATTGTATGAGGTTTTGTAAAAACAATTAACAAAAAGTGGATCAACTCACATTGCTGTCTTAGATTTTCCGTAAGGGTTTCCTGAGAATTATCTATAATTTACACAAATGCACACGCGTTAGTATAATAACCCATTTTAACATTAGTAATACCCTCCCCGAGATGGCATTCCAACGACTACGTCGGGCAGAACCACGACAGCCGTTACGAAACCCTAGATCGATCGGGCAGCGTATCTAATACGTATCCAGGGGTTATAATACTTACAACGGAGCAAAACTTCACTATTTAGGGGGGTATAATACCCGTAGATTATGCCTACAATTCAGAATTGAGAGAAAGAAAACGATTTTGAATGATTCTCTACTGAAATCCGATGACCTCTATATATAGGGCCTGTCTTCAACTTCTACACGGCCCGCGTAAGGGTAGACAATGGTCTACGCGTTCCGCGTCAAACCCTGGTCAACGTGTAGCTTGGCTGGGTCATCGACTAGACTTGCTGAGTGTTGGGCCACGTGGCAGCACCGGGCTTTGCCAGGTTTTTAAGTTAACGCCACCCGCGTAAGGGTTGGGGTGGGGTTTACGCGGCCCGCCTCAACTCAAAAATCATATTTTTAATTAAATTTAATGATATTTAAGGTATTCGGGGCCCGTTTTCACGTATGGGGTGTTTTTAGGCACATATTGGGATATTTTATAATATATTAGGGTGTCGGAAATAATTCGAGGGTGTCGGTTTTCTTTGAGGATTGTTATACACATCCTTCCGAAACCTACTGGAAAGGATGAAAATGGTGAAGACCTGTATGGTCATGGGGGTAGTGTTGGGTATCATCGCGTTCCACCCCTCTTCATAATAGTTTTGCAAGAAAGAAACTATCGGGGGTGGACAAGGCTTTAAACATCAAGCTAAAATCAGAAAAATCAAAAGAAACTGATGTTAAAAATGACGACAAACTGCTCGAAAACATTGATGTCACATATGAAAAATCAGACAAAACCAATGATGATGTGTTTGATTCTGAGGTGGTTAACAATGTTGTAAATAATGTTTTTGAAAATGAAAATGAATCTGACAAAGAATCCACAAAGTTCCAAAGTCCTAAAGAATGTTTTGAAGATGAAGAATGTTATTTCAACAACTACATTCCTAAATCCCATAACAACTCAGATGATGATCCAACTGTTGGACCCAGTTTGGACTTAAAACCTTCTTTTCATGTAATATGGCAAGTGATTTCAACAAATGTGAAAATAGTGTGTGGAAATAGAAATCAGACTTTCTGTTAGTACATATGTCTGTAGCTTCCATCTGCAGCGAGTCTTATGTATTTTGTGCTGTGTATGTATTTTTGTATATGTATGTACATGTATGTATGTTTGTGTCAAGACAATTCAGGGAACGGTTCGAATCTGTTAAAGTGAAATCCGTCGGAAGACGTATGTCATTCGAACGGATGGCCATCCGATCTGATCGGATGGTGATCCAAACGGGTGATACTCCTATTCCCTGATTGCCTATAAATAGCTGGTTAGCGCTAGTCATTTAGAACCTTTTGCTGATCATTGTAGCGAAGCTCTGTCTGTCTGACTTTCTACCGGAACCTCTGTATTTTCACCATCATTCAATAGAATTCAGACATGTTAAGCGTTGAACTTGTTGTTGTTGATTCTCAGACATTATCGAGGGATTCCGCACCTCGATTCTAATCGATTCCCCACGTTTTACTTGAACATATCCTGTGAGACGGCCTAACAAGTGGTATCAGAGCCACAGGAGGTTGGATCGGAGACGAAAACAACAAATTCATCGAGTTTTCAGCGATTCTCTGCTGATTTCTGTCAAACCTCACCAGAGATTTTGACTATTTCTTCATCATCTTCTTCATTTCCTGCAGTTTTTACATTTTCACACCTTAGAACCGGAAAAACTCAAAATTAAGCAAGATTTCATGGACGAAATTGAGTAAAATTGATATCATTCGAATCAGAATTGAACATAGAACAATCCTACAAAGTTTCATTGAAAAATTCGGACTAAAACTTAATCAAATCGATCAAAACTATGTTGAGTTCTTCGCACAAGATGACGTCACTCATCCGATCGGATTGGACTAGTTTGTTCTTGATATTCTTTACTGACGTCACTGCTAGTTCGATCGGATCACCATCCGATCGGATAGGCTTTGTGGTTAAGGCGTTTTAAAGGTTCAAGTTTCTCTCAATCGAACGACCATCCGATCGGATAGACATTCGACACTTATACTCATCCGACACTTGTCACTAGGTTCTTTACTCATTTGTGTCATCCGATCGAATCACCATTCGATCGGATCATAATTCGATCCAAGTGCAATAGTTTGAGATTCTTGAAAGTTGTGAAAATTTTCTAACTGTTTGACTTTTTCAGGTGTTTTCAAGATGGGAGACGATTTCTTAAACCCATTCAGCGACATCTTCGCATACAACACTGGAGAAACATCAACAAACACAAACAACAATACCAACACAAATCCGAAAAAGGCGATTGCAGATTCTTTAAGCGTCGACAATGCCTATGGAACGTATAACAAGCCGCCGAAGCTGATGGCGATTGAAGACTACAACCGTTGGGCATACAGATTTGAGGGTTGGTTAAGAGCTTTTGCTTACCTGAGTTGGAAGTGTTTGAGGAATGGTTACGATATTGGAAGAAAAGATTATGAAAACTTGGCTGAAAATGAACAAGATATGTTTATTGCTGAACAAAAGTGTATAGCCCTGTTACATCAATTCGTCAGAGACGATATTATTTCTTTGATTAGCTATGATAATTCAAAGGATTTGTGGGCTAAGCTAGAGAAGAAGTGTATTGGAGGAGAAGAGATTGTGAAAAACAAGAAGCGTCTGTTGAAAAAGGAGTTCGACTTATTTGCATGTATGAAGAATGAAACTGCCTTAAAGATGATTGAGCGGTTTTGCCATCTGAAGATAGAGCTCGTTAGAAATGGGATCACAATTACCGAGGAAGAGATGGTTGAAAAGTTATTGGAATCTTTGCCAGATGAAAAAGATTGGCAATACTATGGTCTGGTTCTGAAAAACACAAAAGCAATGTCAGAAATGACAGTTGACTGGCTAATTGAAAGATTCGAGAGTCATGAGCTAGAAATCAAGAAAATGAACAAAGTGAACAACACCCCATACCAACAGAATGTTGATCTCTACTACAGGGGTAGTATGATTCCGAAAACCACTTCACCGAAAACTGCATTTTCTGCTGAAAGTTCAAACATGGTGACTCAAGAAAAGCAAAGCGGTAGTTCTCTACCCAGCAGTGGTTATCATGGAGGTTCTTCTTCGTCTGTTCCAGGGAATCAGCAACAACAAAATGTTCCAAAAAATGTGTTTCAATGTAACATTGCAGTGAACCTGAACAACGCTCAAAACTTCAATGAAAAGATAGCGAAACAACAAATGTTGTTTCTTGCTTCGATCTTAGAATCATATGAAAGTCTGGTCCCTGGAAAAATTGGAAATACAAATCTGACAAAAGAAGATTATGACCAAATTGATCCCGAAGAGATGGAATTAATCGATATACGCTGGTGTATGGCTAGCGTAATCCGAAGTGCGCAAAGGTTTATGGAGATCACGGGAAGAAATTCCATTGGAGGGCCTTCGACAAAACTGGGATTTGATAAATCCAAAGTGACGTGTTTCAAATGTAAACAAAAGGGGCACTTCAAACGAGAATTCAGAAATTCAGCAGCGGAGGAAACAGCTAGTCCTTTTCATGACGATTACTATAAGAAAGTTGTTTATCACCGAAATCGTGAAGAGCCGCCCAGAATGAAGCAAATAGAGGAGACTCCAAAGGAGAAGTCGAGAGCTTTAGTTGTGATTCAAGATGATGAAGGATTCGATTGGAGTGAGTTCTTGCCAGAAGATGATGTAGTTGGTTTTGCATTCATGACACAAACTCAACCATATAAAGATACACGAACTGAAGAGCAAAAATACACGTATCGAAAGATGTTAGCATTACACATGAAGGATAAAAACTATCAAGCTTGGAAAAAAGCCAAAAAGGTAAACATATGGGATCCTAATCGTGAATGCTATTTGGATCCGAAAGGCAACATCATTGTAGAACCTTCATCACTCAAAGTTGAAACCCTCATAGAATCTATAAAGCAAGCAGATGAACAGAGAGAGAGAGATGCTGCAAAGAAAGCCGAAGAAGAAGAGCTAAAGTCAAAGAAGATAGATGAGGGAATCATCGATACTACAAAGGAAATGATAGAAGAGAACCTAACGAAAATGGCCGACAAAGTGCTTATGGCAAAGGAACTAGAGGTAGATTCCAAATCTGCGTCTAAGTCAACAAGCAAGGTCAGTAGTAGTGGTTCAACCAGTGAATCAGGTAAGACTGATTGCGCTAAAATAGAAAGTGATTGCAAAAATTGCATGAAAGAATGCAAAGTTTGCAGCACACATGCGTATCTCACAATGAAAAAGAACCAAGATCTGGTTGAGAAAGTCGAAATGACTGAAAAAGGTATTTTAAATCGAGATAAACTTCTTAGAGCTTCAAATGAAAGAATTGATGAATTAACAGAAAATACTAAAAAAGATAAAACTGATGTTGAACGTTTTAAGAAAGAAAATGAGAAATTAATTCATGAAAACAGACAAATTCCTGAAAATTATGAGAAGTTGAAAAGAACAGTGAAAGATTCTGATGAGCGAAATGGTAAAACTTATAAAGAAAATGTTCATTTATCTGGAGTTCTTCAGGAAAAAGAAAGACAAATCAACCAGCAATTGGACGAGATCGCAAATCTTAAGCTTCAGTTCCAAGAAGCTAAGATTGAAAATGAAAGAATTAATCTGAAATTGAACAGTTACAACTCCGCGAGCTTTGTTCTTCAACATATAGTTCCCAAACCAATTGGGAAGAACAAAGCTGGTGAAGATGTATACTCGGATGGAACAGGGGTGGGTTATCATCAAGTTCCACCGCCAGTGTTAAACAATTTTTCAAAGAAACAGTCCGGGTTGGATAATATTGGTGAAACAAGTGAGAAAACAGATGCTGAAAAACTTCCAGATACAATTGATGTCACATTCATTTCATCATCTGATGAAGATAGTGTTCAGTCTGAAGTCGTAAAAACATGGTTGAAAATGTTTTAAAATCAGACAGTGATTCGACTGAAGATGAGGAGTGTTTTCTGAACAACTACATTGCGCTAAAATAGAAAGTGATTGCAAAAATTGCATGAAAGAATGCAAAGTTTGCAGCACACATGCGTATCTCACAATGAAAAAGAACCAAGATCTGGTTGAGAAAGTTGAAATGACTGAAAAAGGTATTTTAAATCGAGATAAACTTCTTAGAGCTTCAAATGAAAGAATTGATGAATTAACAGAAAATACTAAAAAAGATAAAACTGATGTTGAACGTTTTAAGAAAGAAAATGAGAATTAATTCATGAAAACAGACAAATTCCTGAAAATTATGAGAAGTTGAAAAGAACAGTGAAAGATTCTGATGAGCGAAATGGTAAAACTTATAAAGAAAATGTTCATTTATCTGGAGTTCTTCAGGAAAAAGAAAGACAAATCAACCAGCAATTGGACGAGATCGCAAATCTTAAGCTTCAGTTCCAAGAAGCTAAGATTGAAAATGAAAGAATTAATCTGAAATTGAACAGTTACAACTCCGCGAGCTTTGTTCTTCAACACATAGTTCCCAAACCAATTGGGAAGAACAAAGCTGGTGAAGATGTATACTCGGATGGAACAGGGGTGGGTTATCATCAAGTTCCACCGCCAGTGTTAAACAATTTTTCAAAGAAACAGTCCGGGTTGGATAATATTGGTGAAACAAGTGAGAAAACAGATGCTGAAAAACTTCCAGATACAATTGATGTCACATTCATTTCATCATCTGATGAAGATAGTGTTCAGTCTGAAGTCGTAAAAACATGGTTGAAAATGTTTTAAAATCAGACAGTGATTTGACTGAAGATGAGGAGTGTTTTCTGAACAACTACCTTGCGCTAAAATAGAAAGTGATTGCAAAAATTGCATGAAAGAATGCAAAGTTTGCAGCACACATGCGTATCTCACAATGAAAAAGAACCAAGATCTGGTTGAGAAAGTCAAAATGACTGAAAAAGGTATTTTAAATCGAGATAAACTTCTTAGAGCTTCAAATGAAAGAATTGATGAATTAACAGAAAATACTAAAAAAGATAAAACTGATGTTGAACGTTTTAAGAAAGAAAATGAGAAATTAATTCATGAAAACAGACAAATTCCTGAAAATTATGAGAAGTTGAAAAGAACAGTGAAAGATTCTGATGAGCGAAATGGTAAAACTTATAAAGAAAATGTTCATTTATCTGGAGTTCTTCAGGAAAAAGAAAGACAAATCAACCAGCAATTGGACGAGATCGCAAATCTTAAGCTTCAGTTCCAAGAAGCTAAGATTGAAAATGAAAGAATTAATCTGAAATTGAACAGTTACAACTCCGCGAGCTTTGTTCTTCAACACATAGTTCCCAAACCAATTGGGAAGAACAAAGCTGGTGAAGATGTATACTCGGATGGAACAGGGGTGGGTTATCATCAAGTTCCACCGCCAGTGTTAAACAATTTTTCAAAGAAACAGTCCGTGTTGGATAATATTGGTGAAACAAGTGAGAAAACAGATGCTGAAAAACTTCCAGATACAATTGATGTCACATTCATTTCATCATCTGATGAAGATAGTGTTCAGTCTGAAGTCGTAAAAAACATGGTTGAAAATGTTTTAAAATCAGACAGTGATTCGACTGAAGATGAGGAGTGTTTTCTGAACAACTACATTCCGAAATCAAAATCCCAGAACAACTCAAATGATAATCCTACTCTTGTCATGTACAAGATGTCTGGATCTGATAAGTTGTACTCGGATATTGAATTTCCAATTGAAAATGTGAATGTTGACAAATTGAAGAAAGTTTTCAAACTTGTGGAAATCGATGTTTATGAGATTGAAGGATTAAAGAGTTCCAAAAGATTGTTGAACTTTGAACGTGATAAATCTTACTATAAGAAACCTGTTATACCCCCACGTTTTTACAATAACAACCAAAACATATGGTCGGGTGGTTATCAGGGTGGTAAGAACAATCAAAGAAGGAATTTTCAAAACAAAAGGTTTGTCGAAAAGAAAGCGTTTGTAAAGAGCTCAAACTCACTTTCCGACCAAGAATCGGAAATCTTTTCGAAAACAAATGAAGAATTTTTTGCAAAGAAGGCCTCACAGCCTCAGACTGAAGGGAAAAATCGGGTTGTTGACACCCGCACATGTTTTAAATGCAACGAAGTTGGACACATTGCACGAAAGTGCACCAACTCAAAACCTAAGTCTGTGGTTGTTGAGAATCCTAGAAAGAAAAATGATGTCAAAGGCAAAGCGCCAATGTTTGTTGAGAAGAAGATTTTGAAAAATGAAAACATCAAAGTCAAAACTGAACCCGTAAAACAGCCGGTAAAGAAAACTGATAAATTTTACAAAAGGGCTGCTTCTCCACAACAAACTTGAAAGCCAAAATCTGTGGCAAAGACATCAAATGTTCCAAAACCAAAGGTTTCTGTTACTAAAAAATAATCATCATCAACCAAACCGGTTAAGATGAATGTACCTTTGGATTTTTACAAGAAGTTGGAAAAACAAACTTCGACCCCACTAGGGAAGAAGTATGTTCCAAAGAAAGATAAACCATCTGGTCAACCATCTGGTCAACCTCCGAATTTGTACCGAGCCCGAATACGCAGATTACGAAGCGACAACGATACGGAATTCAAGAACAACAGAATGGAGGGATTCTGTGATCAACGAGGTATATTGCAAGAGTTTAGCGCACCTTATACTCTGCAACAGAATGGAGTCGCAGAAAGAAAGAATAGAACGCTGATCGAAACGGCGAGAACGATGCTAGCTGATTCGAAGTTACCGATTAATTTTTGGGCAAAAGCAGTATCAGCCGCTTGCTATACACTCAACAGGGTACTTACTGTGAAAAAGCATAACAAGACATGTTTCGAGTTGATCAACAATCGAAAGCCTAATCTCGAGTATTTAGAGCCGTTCGGGTCTTCCTGCACAGTTCTAGATCCCGATGGCAAATTTGGTTCAAAGAGCATAGAAGGTATCTTCGTGGGTTATTCAAGTCCACTCAGACGCGTCTTTGTTCCAAGTCTAAAAAGGATCATCGAAGCACAACATGTTGAATGTCAAGGCTATACTATGTCTCCACAGAAGCCCGCAGACTCATGGCGATTCAACTACGATACCTTATGGGATTCATTCGAGTTAGAAGAAGAGCCAGAGTTCTTTGATGATTTGGATATTTTACGAGAATATGAAGCATCTCAGGGAAGATTTCCAGCAAGTTCTTCTAAACGTCAACAACAAACTTCCAATGATGATGAAGCTGGTCCCAGTCATACTTGAGAGAATGATGAAGCTCAGCAAACTCCGACTACTTCGGAACGCGAGTCTGCTCCTGAAAATCAGACGGTGGTTAATGATGATAATTCAGAATATGATGATATTCCTAATTTTGATCGTGGTGATTCAGAGTCTGAGGGGAGAAAATCCAATCTTCAGATCAGACAGTTCTTGACAATGAATAAGTTGCGGACCAGAATGTTACTAATTTGGAAGGCGAGGTGGATGTTCCTGGCGAAGTTATGCCGAGGACTCTTTCATACCATCCAGAGGAGTTGATAATAGGAGAGTTGCAGTCAGGCGTTCGCACCAGAAGCCAGATTGACCATGGCCTTACTTGCTTTTATACTAAAATTACTCCTTTACAAACTGAATTTTCACCAAGTTGCTTTATCTCGCAGATCGAACCGCGAACCTACAAGGAAGCACTGACTGAAGATTCATGGGTTAATGCAATGCAAGAGGAGCTGAGTCAGTTTGAAAAGCTTGGTGTATGGAAGCTTGTGGATCTACCTGACGGACACCGGAAGATAAACACAAAATGGGTGTTCAAATGCAAGAGAGACGACCGAGGAATAATTGTCAGAAACAAAGCTCGACTCGTAGTCTAGGGATTTAATCAGCAAGAGGGAATAGACTTCACAGAGATTTACGCTCCAGTTGCTCGACTTGAAGCTATCAGAATATTCCTTGCTTTTGCTTCATGGAAGGGATTTAAAGTGTACCAGTTAGATGTCAAATCGGCGTTTTTATACGGAAAAGTGAAAGAGGAGGTATATGTCGGTCAGCCACCGGGCTTTACTGACCCAATCCACAAAGACAAGGTCTACTTGCTAGACAAAGCGCTGTATGGTTTGCATCAGGCCCCGAGAGCCTGGTACGAGACGCTCTCTCAATACTTGCTTGCCAACAGCTTTATCCGAGGAAAAGTGGACGCTACCCTCTTCACAAAGGAAGTCGATGGGCACTTACTGATTGTACAGATTTATGTTGATGATATAATCTTTGGGTCAACAAATGAAGAACTCTGCAAAGATTTTGAAAAAGTGATGAAGCAGAAGTTCGAGATGTCGTCAATGGGTGAGATAAAGTTCTTCCTAGGGCTGCAAGTCGACCAAATGCCTGAGGGAACTTTCATTCATCAAACGAAGTATGTTTACGACGTTTTGGAGAAATTCGGGATGTCTGAGACAGCTCCAATATCCACCCCATTAGCAACCAATCATGGTATCAACCCTGATCTCATCGGAGAGAAGGTGGACGAGACACTATATCGCTCAATGATCGGTTCGCTGATGTACGTGATAGGATCCAGACCCGATATCATGTATCCAACATGCCTCGCGGCCCGATATCAGTCGAGTCCTAGAGCTTCACATATGTCTATCGTCAAGAGGATCCTACGCTACCAGAAAGGAACTCCAAGCTTGGGGTTGTGGTATCCAAAAGATGGTGACTTCACGCTCGAAGGATACTCAGATTCTGACTTCGGTTGCTGCAAAGTTGATGCTAAATCAACAACTGCAGGATGCCAATTTTTCGGACCCTGATTGGTCACGTGGCAATGTAAGAAGCAAACCTCTGTTGCTTTATCAACATGTAAAGCTGAGTACGTATCTGCTAGCAGCTGCTGCTCACAGATCCTGTGGATTCAGCAACAGATGCGCGATTACGGTTTGCAATTTCTTACTTCACCTATTTTTGTTGATAATGAGGCTGCAATCAACATAACGAAAAATCCGGTACATCACGCTAAAACTAAACATACAGAAATTCGTCATCACTTCATACGCGATTGTTATGAAAAGAAGTTGATATGAATTGACAAAATCCACACCGATGAACAAAAGGCAGATTTACATACCAAAGCTTTCGATAAAGCTCGTTTTCAATATCTTTTAAAACTAAATGGTATGAAATTGTGGTCGGATGCGGAGGAGATAGTTGGCGTTGATGAGAAAACCACTGCAGATGATGTTGAGAAGCCGACTGCACTGGTTTGTCGTATTTTTAGTTGTTTTTGTATTTAGGGGGAGATAGATATATTTTCAGAAAATACAAAAACAATAAAAAATGCAAAAATAAAAAAACATGAGATATTTTCAAAATTCAAAAACAATAGAAAACCCAAAAAGAGTTTGTGTAAAAAGGGGAAATGATAGTACATCAGCTAGACAGTTACGGTATGCTAAAGATATGTAATGTTTAAAAGGTGTTAAGCAGTCTCGCTGATGATATGCCGATAGGTTTTTACACACTTAGTAGATTTGTTCGGGATATAAACCTAAAAAACATTACTTGCTTATTTCGTGGGGAACATCTCTAGGATATATAGGTAACCCCTGAAATCTTGTTTGAAAGGCTTTCTGTTTCTGACATACTAGGTCTATGTGCGTGATGATATATGGGGTATTATACCAGGACTTCTGATTTTGCGGAAGCAATAGCCTAGTCCTCGTATAATACTCTGCACTGCTTTAATCTTTAAAGCTTCCCCTCAGCATAAAAAATGATGAAAACATTGCAAAATGCTAATCATGTGCTGTTGAAGAAAAGATTCCCAAACGGGACACACCGAAAGTCGAGCCATCATCTCTTTGTCTGAACGGAAGTTCTAACCTCAGCTCTCATGGCCTCGCATTACCCGTTACAGATATCATTATTGTACGTTCACCTGTAAGACTGAATATAGAAGTCTGGATACAAGAGTATATTCTGAGGTGGGACACGCATATAAGTTAAGTCTTATAAACACTAAATCATATCATGAATAACTTGAAATTTGTGTGAAAATTTAAAAGGATCAGTATATCGGCAATCTAAGTGAATTGTTTAATACTTAGTGTGTAATCAAGCTCAACGGTACTTGTAACTTGTCGGTAACTGATATGATCCCCTAACACGCTCACCAAAAATATGTTTGTAAATAGTTTACTTTTATTGCATTTCATTTCATAGTTAGTCTAAAACCCAAAAAGATTTCATAGTGTTTCAGTTTAAACTTTCTTAAAATCCCAAAAAGATTTTACTTTTCTGCTTTAGTTTTTTGACAAACCAAGGTAGAAAGCTGATCTTCAGACTCTCAGTCATGAAGCAGAGTAGGAAGTTTCTGAACTGGACAACAGGGTTGGGAGCTAATCTTGAAAAAGGTTTGAAAATTCAAAGTCAAAGTAAGTTCATTAAGTTGACACTTGTACAATTTTCATGAAAATGTGTTTGAAAAATTTGAACAAATTGTCAGTTGTTTCGTTTCGGGTCAACCAAGGTCATTAACATGGACTTGGTAGACAAATTAAGTGCCTAGGGTCATTAACTTGGACCTAGATACTTAAGTGGATTTCTAAAACTGACCAAACCTGATAAAACATCAAAAAGTCAAAAGGTCAACACATCAAGTCAAAGAGTAGTGTTTGGATCGAATGACGATCCGATCGGATGGCAATCCGATCGGATGGTCATCCGACACTTGGGTCTTGCCTATATATAGTGGCCAATGTAATTCAGTCAAACCTTTATTCGATCGATTGACCACTCGACACTCTCTCAAACACTCTCAGCTTTCTTGATTGATTATTCACTCTTGCTTTCCACACTTCATAGGATTACTGGCTTGCACAATCTTCACTATGGGAAAGGTAAGTTCACTATTCTTAATTGTTAAAGTTTGAAGAGTTTGAATGATGTTCATGTCGGCGTCTGTTCGACTCAAAATCTTAGATCTAGGATTTGATATTGATTTCTGATAGAATTTGAACATAGGGTTTTGTTCACGGGCCTTAGATCTATAGGTTTACCGTCTCAATTTGTTCAAAAACATGCTAGAATTTGATGATTTGAAGGTTAGAAGGTGTCGGCTATCGGACCACTTATTGTTAAATTAAACCCAAACTAGGCCGAATTAGAGAAAATTGAACATAGGGTTTTGATATTCGGCAAAAACTTTACATGGATCTGTGTTTAATTTTGTGATTCACTTAGAAATTTTTTGATGTTCATAGATTGTTCAAACTGTTCTTCAGTGTCAGTGGTTCGAGTGGCAGTTCGATCGGATGGCAATCCGATCGGATGGCCATCCGATCCAATGATTGTTATGAGTTTACTGTTTTTCTAAGTGTTTGTCTTGAAATCTGTGCCTTATATGTTTACAAATTGTTTTATGGAAGATGGTATCTCGATCGGATGGCAATCCAACCAGATGGCCATCCGATCCAAAACACACATTCATATGACTGCTTATCTCATGCCAATGATCGAGTGATAATCCGTTCGGATGGCAATCCGATCGGATGGCCATCCGATCCAAATCACATTATGTCATACCTGTTCATCACTGTGCAAATTTTTCATTGATCGGATGGCCATCCGATCCATTTCACTCTCTTACAAAGGTTGACTTATAAATGGAGCTAATCTGTTTGTCACATGGATCGAGTGAC
Source organism: Helianthus tuberosus (assembly GCA_030545235.1). Classification (NCBI taxonomy): domain Eukaryota; kingdom Viridiplantae; phylum Streptophyta; class Magnoliopsida; order Asterales; family Asteraceae; genus Helianthus; species Helianthus tuberosus. Next base: position 3,897 of record JARYGA010058757.1, on the reverse strand, counting down.
AATCCGATCGGATGGAAATCCGATCGGATGGTCATCCGATCCATATGCATTTGACTTGGCTGATTCTTATATGTTGATGGTTCATCTGATCGGATGGCAATCCGATCAGATGACCATCCGATCCTCAATACTGCATAGAGTGAAATATTCTAGAGTTAGAAAATTTTTGAAGTTTTCAAAATTTTGTTACTTTTCACTTCTTGTCTCGAACTTTGTGCAAATTCTAATGTCGATTATTCTTGCAGACAAGAGCATCAGATTGGGATAAATCTCACAACATTTACTGTCTTTTGAACGCACTCTATACAGACACAACACCTTATAAAGACATGGCGAATTTTTTGAGAGAAAGCAAGATTAACAAGGCGTTAACTGATCAAACGACAGTATACGAATCTCATGTTAGAATGTTTTAGAAGTCGGCAAGGTATAATGAGGATGAAAAGATGATTTACTCTGCTGTATAGAAGAAAGACGAGAATGATTAGGATGTAGATATAGAAATTAAGTTCAATGTGGGAGATTTGATAAGAGTTTTGGATCTACAAGATAGTGATGATGATCCTACCATTGTTCCTGAACATTTATGCAAAGGTCTGTGGTTTAGGATGGGGTTCATTGGACATGTAAACGGCAAATATCTCAAGTCCATGTTTAGCCGTCCTTACAAGTTTCTTGTTCACTGCGTAATTCATGCTCTATCTCACAGGAAGGGAGCTTATGACGAACCATCTGACTATATCATGAATATAATCACTTGTTCGGTGCTTAACAGGCCATACAATGTATCACAAGTGATATTTGAACATATGGTGGACAATATCAGGGGTGAGAAGTACATTATGTACCCCAGATTCATACAAATGATAATAGATGATCAAGTGCAAGGTCTTGTGAAGGATCCTGAAGATGTGTTAGGACTACGTCATATGACAGCTGAGACTTTGAGCAGATTAGGTCAATATAAGCTGAAGAAAGATGAAGCTGAGCCAAGAGCTAAGCATATGATCTGCAAGATTGCAAATCCAGGATATGTTGCACCCGAGAACGATGCTTGGAGGCATGATAATAGCAACTCAGAGAATGAGGATAATAGTCTAAGGGATATGCATGAGAAGAAACTTAGATACTGGTTTGTGAAAGAAGGAAAAAGGAAGAGAACACCAAAGGCCTCCCCAGCTGTATCTACTCCTAAAGTTTCAACACCGATGATTGTTGTTAAGGGTATAGTTGAAAGGGGGAGTCACTAGAAAAGTTAGAATATTCAATGTTACATTTTACTAATGAATGTTTTAATGATTGTTTTGCAGGGCCTTTGAATAAACCTACTCCAACACTTGTCGATGAAACAGTGTTACCTCCAGGAGGTGTTAAATTGTTAAAGGATACATTTGAAAGCTACTTGAAAAAGAATGATGAAGCTGAAGCTGAGAAAGCTTCTAAAGAAGCTGAAGATGTTGCTCATAAAGATTCAAGCGATGCTGATGATGAATCATCTGATACTGAGCCAGAGATTGATACTTCAAAGCTAGGTGTTGGAAAGGTTACCTTGAAAAAGAAACCTCAACAGAAGAAAAAGGGATCTGATGAAGAAGATTCAACATACATTCCTACACCTGAAGAATCAAATAAACTACGAAAGAAGCGCAAAGCTGTTCAAGATGGTGTTATTCCAAGAAGTGTGAGAGCTAGAAAAGGAGCAGTTACAATACAGAAAGATTAAAGTGGTAAAGGTTCAGCTATTGAGGCTCAGGAGATTCAAATTGAAGATATTTCTGAAGTTGAAAAATTTAAGAAGCTTGAAGCCGAGAAAAAGAAAGTTGGCGATGATGAGGTTGAGATTATTGATGAAAGGGTTGCTACACCACCACCACCACCAGAAGATCAACCTATTCCAGAAAGTGTTGAGACTTCAAAGCCAAAGAAAACCGTTCTTCCTGATCCATTTGAAGGTTTTCCTAACATTCATGGTGAACTCAAAGATGACATTCTTCTTGGTGAAGACTACGATATGTTTCATGATGCTATTGTTAAAGATCTGAAGAAGAAAATGAGTATTCTGGAAAAGGAGAAAGGGAAAGCTGAAGCTGAGCGTGACGAATTGAAGCAACAGCTTGAAGAGTTGACTAAAGTAAATGAAGAAATAAAGACTGTTATGATCAAACATGCTAAGAAGATAAAGTCTTTGAAAGGATATGTGGATGATAATGCAAAGCTATTTGAGCTACTATCAGCAGAGATTTCTGATTTGCATGTGAAGAACAAGAGCTTGAATGAAACCAATCAAACGCTGCATCAGATGTTACAAGAACTTCATGAAGCTTCTGCTAGTGAAATCAAAGTGCTAAAGTTGGAGATTGAAGCACTTAGGGCTGACAAAATAGTGAAAGATGAACAACTTAACATGCTATATACTATGATGGAACATCATCTGGGTATCAACGTTCAATCTATCTACAACAACATAGAGATTCAAAGGGTTGAAGAGCGAAGGGCTCAAAGAGAGAAAGAGTTGGCTCAAGAAGCAACTCAGAAAAGAAAAGGTTTGGTTGTTGATACAAAAGAAACACTTGGTTCTTCAAGTCAAACTGACGTTGATGTTGAGATGGTAGATGCTGCGGTGAGTGAGCAACAAAGCTTCGTACTTGTTGGTGAAGCTACTCCTCTATCTTATAACGTTGATGAGATTATTCGTTTTGTTCAAGCTGAACAACGAAAACGAAAGGCAAGAGAACTAGAGGTAAAGCTCTTATGTTGGAAAGACGAAGAGAAAGAAGAAGAAGAGGATCAAGAGATGGAATATTGGTTGAATGAGATTGAAATCTATGATCCGTTAAATGATAAAGATGATGATGAAGATCAAGGATCAACTGGGTTGTTGATTGTGAACCCCTCTGTTCAACAGAAGATTGATGACTTTCTGAATGATGAAATTAATGAAAAGCAGGAGGATCAGCACCAGGAGTCTTCTTCTTCTGGGAAACAACATGTAGACCAGGTATTCCTCACACAACCTACTATTATTTACTTAAATGCTCCAGTTGAGGGAGAGATAGAGGTACCGAGGTCTAGGGCTGATATGTTAGAAGAGTTGGGGTTAGATGATGGAAAGTTTAAGTTTGACATTGAGGATGAGATTCCTTCATCACCAGAAAAGGAGTATGAGTTCAAATATGCTCATGAAGCTGATATTTTTCATCATGTCGAAGTTGAAGATTGTTCAGATAGTTCTGAGGAAGATACTCTGTTTCACTACTCTGGTGTAGATGATTCATTTCCAACACTAGCTGAGATGTTTAAGGAACAGAATGAAGATGAAATCCGAAGGAAAGTTGTAGAGAATATCACAACTGAAGGCATTCCACAAACAATTCCACGAGAAACATTGGTTGAAGAAAGAAAGAAATGGTTCAAAGTGATACCCAAGGAGAGGAAGTTCAGGAGACCTCTTCAGAATTTCATGCATAATGCTGATATATCTTTGGGAGACATTCTTTCATGGGATTATTTGGAAGATCCACAAGTTTATGCCATTAGACGGGAGCTGGGGGTTCAATACTTTGAGTATTTGTCAGACATTAAAACCCTCCTGTGGTGGGATGTTGAAGAGTTAGTTCAAACGAAGAATATCAAACAATTTTATCATGGCTTAGATGTAAAGCAACATGATCAACACTTGTGGAATTACATAAAGTTGCAGGCAAAGGAGAGATTTCCTGATTGGAAGCCGCAGTTTCAAGAACAAGTTGTCAAAATCTTGGAATCAGGGGAGAAGGATATTACATTGAATATAAAGCCGCCGAGGTGTTTGAAAAATATGCCGCTACGTGCAATGGAACAGGATTTCCATGAAGACTTTCAGGGTTGGATGTACAACCAGAGCACAGCGGAAGCGGT
>JARYGA010058756.1:0-21355 GCA_030545235.1 Helianthus tuberosus | reverse complement strand
CGGATCACATAGTCGAATGATTACAACGGTTCACATAGTCAAATGTTTACAACGGTTCAATATGTAGTATAATGTGTTCATATGCTGGATAAGCATATGCAACAGAAAAGCAATGAAAAACAATGTACTAAGTATGCTAAGTTAACATACAAAGCAGAAAAGTCTTGTAAATCAATGTGCTAGCATGCTATCAGTCAACATACATAGCAGAAAAGTAACGTAAAACAATGTACTAAGTATGCACACAAAGGACATACATAGCATGAAATGTAATGAAATCATGTACTATAATGTACTAACGAACATAGCAGTATATGATGTTAAAACAGGAAAGCATGAAAGTAACAAGTAGGCACATGTGTTCCACCCCAAAACAGTTTGGAAAACAGTAAAAGAGGGGTCTATGTACTCACCTGAGATTGCTCAGTAGTCCTTGAGTAACAACTAAACAATGCTAGAGATCGCGGATATCAAACGGCACCTAATATAGGTAACTACATTAATAAACCGGACCTAAATCGGAAGATCGGGTAGTATTAGGGTTTGTAAACCAAACGAGTGTAGAGACTCGTGTCATTTGGGTTAACAAAGCCTACATACTAAATGAAACTTAACCTGAGTCTTATTGACCCATTATGATCCGTTTAGGTAGCTTATGCTACTTTAACGCATCGTGCGCGTGAAACGCGTTCGGACCGCCTAACTAGTCCTATGACAAGTATTATATGCCTAAACATGTTACATAATCAGTTACGTGACAAAAGTTTAGGTTACATATGCTAAATTACCAATTATGTATGAAAAGGGTATTCTGGTAATTTACCTAAGGCATATAAACTACCTATCATACAACTACTTAAACGATGTGACCATAGGGTATAACCTCGGAAGGTTATTCCCTACCTACTATGGTCACCTAATGTGTTTGGTCGGATCCTAATGATCGACCAAACTGGGTCGGGTTCGAGGTATAAGCGATTTATTAGATCGCTTACCCTACGACCCTAGACAACGTGGTAATCAGTGGGCATAGTCCCAAGGGACTATGACCAACGTGATTACACTCACGTTGCGAAGTTCAAACGAACTTCGCATTGACCATTACTGGTCAACGCTGAAAGTCAAACAAAGTTTGACTTTCTGACTCGAAAAGCAGTAAAATAAGGAAAAGAACGAAAGAATACTTACGAAGGGTCCCCGAATGCTAAACTCGATTCAAAAATCTCAGGTATGAAACAAATGTTTCAACTTAGAGTTTCTCAAATCAAGTTTCTAGTGATTTTAGCAATGGGGGGTATGGGGTATTTATAGGAATACCCGAACCGTTAAGATCGTTTCATGGAAAACGTGCCTTAATCCCATCCGTACATGTGTTGAAATGTCATGGTGTTTAGGTGTTTAAATTCCATCCATACATGTGTTGAAATGTCATGGTGTTTAGGTGTTTAAATTCCATCCATACATGTGTTGAAATGTCATGGTGTTTAGGTGATTAAATTCCATCCATACATGTGTTGAAATGTCATGGTGTTTAGGTGTTTAAATTCCATCCATACATGTGTTGAAATGTCATGGTGTTTAGGTGTTTAAATTCCATCCATACATGTGTTGAAATGTCATGGTGTTTAGGTGTTTAAATTCCATCCTTATCCGCTGACTAAGCAAGTTTAGAATGTGTGGTTGTGAATTAAACAACGGCTAATACATCGAATCTGGTCCCGAATGCGAAAAACGAACCAAATGACACGACGAATGGATTTTTCTTATGGCGAACACTAAAATAAAATATTTTAGTGCTTACATAAATTTTTGGATGTCCGGGTGTATTCAGAACGTAAGTTATGCGCGAAAATGCAAACTTGTGCACTTTTTGACACTTTTAGTCCCTCAATGACCCAAAAGTTTATTTTAGCACACCGAACCCCTCAAAGCCTATTTCTAAGCTATTTAAAGGATATTTATGGTATGTTTAACTTATGGCCATGCTCCGGAATGTCTGTTACAGTTCAAATTGGCATACTTTCGCAGTTTGTCAAATTTAGTCCCTGTAAGCGAATAAACTTTGATTTCACCACACCAAACCTTCCAAAACTTATATCTAAGTTATGTAAAGGTTATTTAAGGTATGTTAAACCTATTTCACTATTCCGGAGTGTTTGTTGCATTAAACTGGTTATATTTACGCATTGGTGCGCGTATAACCTTCCAGAAAGCGATTTAGAGTTTGAAATCGAACAAGAGTTGATATGTGCAAAAGATACACATATTTATACAAGTCCAAAGTATGAAATATAATATTTCATTGGTTTGGCATTTTTTTGATGGTTGAAATGACACAGGTGTTACAGTCTCCCCTACTTTAGGAAATTTCGTCCCGAAATTAATTCGTAGGAGTCTATTGGTGACTTTGTATCAGATAACCACCAGAGATATGTAAGGCATAATCCTGTCATTTCCTTAACGGACATTCTTCAGAACGAAAATGAACAAACGAAGTCATTTTCCTCAACGAGTATTCTTCAGAAACGGAAATGAAGGAATAATCAAACGAAGATTCATTTCCTTAACGGAGAATCTTCAGAAACGAAAATGAACAACGGAGTCATTTTCAATGGTTTCTTCCTTAGAAACGGAAATGAAAATGAATAGACAAACGGATATTCATTTCCTTGACGGATAAACTTCAGAAACGAAAATGAACTAACGGAGTCATTTTCAACGGTTGCTTCCTCAGGTTTGGAAATGAAGGTTTAAACAACGGATATTCATTTCCCTCGACGGATACTCTTCAGAACGAAAATGAACAAACGGGGTCATTTTCCTCAACGGGTATTCTTCAGAATTGGAAATGAGGGATAATCAAACGGAGATTCATTTCCTTAACGGAGAATCTTCAGAAACGAAAATGAACTAACGGAGTCATTTTCAACGGTTGCTTCCTCAGGTTCGGAAATGAAGGATTTAACAACAGATACTCATTTCCTCAACGGATAATCTTCAGAAACGAAAATGAACTAACGGAGTCATTTTCAACGGTTGCTTCCTCAGAAACGGAAATGAAAATGATAGACAAACGGATATTCATTTCCTCAACGGATAATCTTCAGAAACGAAAATGATCTAACGGAGTCATTTTCAACGGTTGCTTCCTCAGAAACGGAAATGAAGGATTAAACAACGGATATTCATTTCCTCAACGGATAATCTTCAGAAACGAAAATGAACTAACGGAGTCATTTTCAACGGTTGTTTCCTCAGGTTCGGAAATGAAGGATTAAATAAACGGATATTCATTTCCCTCGACGGATACTCTTCAGAACGAAAATGCCCAAACGGAGTCATTTTCCTCAACGGTTATTCTTCAGAATGGGAAATGAAGGATAAACGGATATTCATTTCCTCAACGGATATTCTTCAGAAGTGAAAAATGAATAGCTAGTTCATTTTTCCTCAACGGATACTTCATCAGAATTGGAAATGAATAGGGTTAACTTCTAGGTACATGACAAAGCTCGCTGTGGTTTCTGTGCACTAAATTCCATAATTATGTATGCATCCATAATTATGTAATTCCTTGCATAGTCCGCACAACTTGTCTTGAAATGTTTGTGGGGAGGATAATCAAACCTGTGATGAGTGTGACTAGACTACCATAGGGTCCTTTTAATTAGATCAACAAAGGATCCTTTTAATTAGACCACCAAGGAGTCCTTTCAGCTATATCATCACATGATATTCCTAACCAGATTTTTGGATCAATCTGTTTACCTAGACCACTCAGGGGTCTAATTATGGAATGGTACAATATAATCCAAGGGACTTAACTACAACATAAAAGCCCATTGAGGATTTAATATAGTACACAAAGATATGGGAGATTCTACGAGGATTTGGATGACAAGAATTTGGATCACACAAAAACATAAAAAGGGAACACATAAGCACATAATCACATAGTTGTTTAACTTGGTTATTAATTTGTTATCTTTGGACGCGGATACTTAAAGCACACCAGGAATCCAGTTCGTGGATTTCATTTGGCACTTTAATCATTTCGAGAATCTATCTATGAAGATAGGATAATCTTAAAAGGAATTCGGCTTTGTCCTTATTGAATTGTGATGTACGTATTGAATTATACAAAGAATTCAATTAAGGACTCCGATGAATGATACCCATCCACAAGGATCTAATTATGAGGATAGAAAGATCCTACATGGATTTTTGGAGTTTGTGTAACGGGAGTGTTCCGACACCTTGCACTAGGCGTGCTTACGTCGATACACAAGGTAGAAAGTTCATGAGGTTGAGGTGCCAGATATGTCGAGCGACATATGAAGCAGAGTTTGAAGGTTGAGCAGCAGCAGGATTTGTAACAGCTTTGCTTTGGATTGCAAAGCGGCACATGTAAACCAAATGTCTCCATCGTCCACCGTTGGTACATTTGAAACAAGGTATTTGATTTGAATAATGACGATGGCATTGATTGCACCAAGGAGCAGTTCCCTTATACAGCTTCATCCCTGAGGCGAGTCATGGTGATAGCTAAGTCAACGGTCCTCTGGAGTACGACGCCTATTCGCTGGGTAATTGCAGCACCTGGTTCGGACATTGTTGTTGCGATGAAGAAGCATCTTGAAGATAACGAAAGGCATAGGAGGAAACAAGCGAAAGATAGTCAAAAGAAAATGACAAGGCATGTAGATTGTGACCATTTGTTTGTTACCAAAGGCAAACAAATGAGAGAGTGACTAATCAAAGTAAGCGGGTCAATAAAATGTATCGCGAAGACATGCTCGCCTATAAGTGAACACTCATCCCAAGAATTCCCAGGTAAGCACAACTGGTCTCGCGTCTGGTTGAGATGTATACGAAGTGCTTGCCTAGACAGAAAACCCAGAATACAGGCGTTCACCCTTCCAGTTTGCACGTGTTCACATTATTTAAAACCCAAAACCTTGACGAGATTTTGAAAATTCAAAGGGGTTCAAAACCTTACAATTGAGGGTTCAAAACCTTGTAATCAATCATCCTAGAACAGATGATTAGTTTTCAAAGCGGTTTTGAAATTTATGTTCTTGTTGTGGTCGTCGCCTAAGGATAGGTGACGGTATTGTTTTATGACTAAACGCAAGTAAACTCGCGTTAGGGTCCTAAGAAGGTTATAGACTAGGTCAAAGCATTACTAATAACCTAATTCCCTATAACCATTGGCTCTGATACCATCTTTTCTGTCACACCCCGACCACGTAGAACATACAAAACGTGGCGGAAATGTCGGGGAGTGTTGTAACATAATTAATTGTTTCAAATCCATGGCAATTGAAGTTTTGTTTTATTGACTAAAATTGTTACAATGTCTTATCAAACTAGGAAATACAACATAATTTAACTAGTCTTGCATCTTTTATTGTCACTAAAGCCCAAGTCTGCCTATATGTATCTTGATCATCTTATGCAACAGTTCCTGAAAAACACATGTGAAAATAGGTACGTCAGCATAAAAATGCCTGTGAGATACATAGGTTCCATGACTTATGTTTGTGAAAATAGGTTCCATGACTTATGTTTGAGAAAATGTTTAGTCATGAACCTTTTAGTTTGCTTTGTTTTGTAAATCATTTGAAAAACAATGAGTTCAGATGATATGTATAAATAAATGAATAATGTATGGTTAAATGAATAACCATAGTAAAATGGATTTGTATAAGATAAGTTGTTTGTAAAACAATGTCTTGTGAAAAGTATGTTATTTGTATAAAATGTTATATGTATCAAACTGAGATGATTCAAATAACGCTACAATATGTAATACCATACAAACACTTATATATAGGAAGTACCAGCGGCGTATCCACCATGCTTGTATCATATTACACACGCATCGTTACTTAATCACTTAATCAAACCAAAACACCAAAGTAAAGTTTAACTGTTATAGAAATATTTATGTATGGTCAAAGACGGTTCACACGGTTCATAGATACAAACGGTTCACAGATACAAACGGTTCACAGATACAAACGGTTCACAGATACAAACGGTTCACAGATACAAACGGTTCACAGATATCAACGGATCACATAGTCGAATGATTACAACGGTTCACATAGTCAAATGTTTACAACGGTTCAATATGTAGTATAATGTGTTCATATGCTGGATAAGCATATGCAACAGAAAAGCAATGAAAAACAATGTACTAAGTATGCTAAGTTAACATACAAAGCAGAAAAGTCTTGTAAATCAATGTGCTAGCATGCTATCAGTCAACATACATAGCAGAAAAGCAACGTAAAACAATGTACTAAGTATGCACACAAAGGACATACATAGCATGAAATGTAATGAAATCATGTACTATAATGTACTAACGAACATAGCAGTATATGATGTTAAAACAGGAAAGCATGAAAGTAACAAGTAGGCACTAATATAGGTAATATAGGTAACTACATTAATAAACCGGACCTAAATCGGAAGATCGGGTAGTATTAGGGTTTGTAAACCAAACGAGTGTAGAGACTCGTGTCATTTGGGTTAACAAAGCCTACATACTAAATGAAACTTAACCTGAGTCTTATTGACCCATTATGATCCGTTTAGGTAGCTTATGCTACTTTAACGCATCGTGCGCGTGAAACGCGTTCGGACCGCCTAACTAGTCCTATGACAAGTATTATATGCCTAAACATGTTACATAATCAGTTACGTGACAAAAGTTTAGGTTACATATGCTAAATTACCAATTATGTATGAAAAGGGTATTCTGGTAATTTACCTAAGGCATATAAACTACCTATCATACAACTACTTAAACGATGTGACCATAGGGTATAACCTCGGAAGGTTATTCCCTACCTACTATGGTCACCTAATGTGTTTGGTCGGATCCTAATGATCGACCAAACTGGGTCGGGTTCGAGGTATAAGCGATTTATTAGATCGCTTACCCTACGACCCTAGACAACGTGGTAATCAGTGGGCATAGTCCCAAGGGATAAATAGACTTTGCAATAACTCTACATGATGTTTATAACCTTAAATGAATAGATCATGGATCATACGAAGCGAATTGTGAAAGAAAGTGAGAGATTACAAACTACAGGGGTTAAATGTGCCAACATGTTTAAGTTATACCTCTGAGTGACCTTTTGACAAACCCGAAGCTTTGTAACGATTAATTATGCTCACTAGAATGTACCACAAAAATTTCATGAAGTTTCGATATCGTATGAGCAAGTTGTGATAAAATTCGTGTACGAGGGTTATAAGTGTCAACGTTGAAATTTAGGGCTTTTCGGGTGATCACAAAGTTACCCGAGGACTTAACAAAGTGGGTATAAGTCTTAAAGCCCCATATGTTAAATAACAAAGCTTCATATGCAAGTTGGGTAGTGAAAGCGATGTTTCGGAGGACCAGGGACCAAAACTGAAATGAGAATTGGCATTATGATGGGCTAGCGCACCGCTACAAGGATAGTGTAACGGTGCGCTAGGACTGCACAGCGACCAGATACATGACAGTTGGCTGTTCCAGCCATTTAACCGACTTACTTGGAGCTTATCTGCATTTGTGAGCACCCCTACATGTTTTATAGCTTTTAGGACACTTGTGGATGATAATGTAACATCCCTAGACTTAGTTGTTGATCATCCATGAGGTTTGAAGTTGTTATAAGAAGTCACATTTTCCACATACATGCACATTTCATCTTCTGGACATTTTCAAGAGCTCAAGAACTGATCCAAGCTTTACAAATCATCCATTAGACGTATGTAAGTGCTCTTGATCCTTCTCGTTGGTGTTATGCTTAGTTTAGAGCCTAGAAGTCAAACCGTCGTAATTACGGTTTGACTTAGCGATAAATCAGGAACGGTCCAGAGTTTTGTCGAAACGAAAGTTGTTATAAGTTGGTATTTATATGGGTAATAAATCCCTAAAAGGTCACCCACTGATTTAAATCTTAACTATGTCGTTTGTCGAGTCAAACTTCTTTCGAAAAGTCAACAGAAATGTTAATCGCATATTTAATGATACAGAAGGCGTGTAATCTGTTTTAACATACATATAACTTGAAAATAAGTATAATAACTTGTCTACGCTTGATTGATTCGACAACTTTCTGTTATGAACCGATTCGGAACCGAAAGACGCAAAAGTTTGACTTTTGCTTTGACCTCAGTTCTGACCCGATTTATGTAGGTTTAGACATGCCTTAAGGTTCCATTAGGACCTAGTTACATGTGTGTATAAGCCTCTGCGTTTATACCACTCGAATCCCTAATCGTCCGACGTTTCCGTTAAATGCCTAAATAATGACCATAATGCCCTTATGACCGCAGAACGAGATTTTAGAAAATGTAAAAGTGCAAAAGTCTTTAATACTGATTATTGAACATGTCTGCAAAATTTCACGTCAATCGGAAGTCTAGATTAGGAGTTATGCTTAATGGCGTATTTATAAACATATTTATTAATTAAACGGCGCCATTAGCGTAAAACCTATCTAAACTCAGTTTTGACGCCAAATCTTTTAACCACTGATGTTAAATAATATTTTTGGATTTTTAAAGATTTTTAATTATTTTTAGACTGATCATAAGCTTGGATTAGCGCCTTAATTCGGTAAATACCGAATATGCCCTTTTAGGCCATAAAATGAGTTTTACAAATCCTTTTAACGCCAATCCAATTGCTACTGATTTCAAATAATAAATGAAGTGTTTTGAACCTTATGAACTGACCTGGAAACTCAGAATACTATTTTAAACCGTAAATCGCTTAAAACGACGTTATACGCGTATTAAGCGCATAGTAAGGGTCTAAAATCATTTTGCCAAATAGGACTTAACATCAACTGATATACCAAGTTAAAATAAACTATTTTACTGATTTATTCAGACCCGGATCACAAAAGCTTAATTGATCCCTTTTATAATCTTTAAAATGACCAAAATACCCCTGGGGGACTTAAAATAAGATTAAACTCGTTTTGGGCATAATGGAAGGTATCCTACTGATATCGCAACATATTTATGGCATGTTAACTTAGGAAACCTGTTTAGGACTCTTATCGTTACCCGTTACGCTTAGTACGCCTTCGGATCGGTTTATGTAACTAGTTTACATATATTAGCCGAAACGGGTCAAACCTTATCGGTTTTATCTCAAAATCCAGAAGGTGTTTAGATTTCCCATATTATACAAGTCTTCAAACTTGTCGGGTCTAAATCCCATTCTATTCCGGTCTTCGCCTTATCGTGCGTTTGAACCGTATCTTTCTATAAGACTAGCCGGTCTAAGCCTAGGCTTAATTAAAGGCCCGTTAGCATTCTAATTGGTTTTTATACCATCATTCCAGACTAGAGATTTCCGGTAAATTGTACCTACGCTTACTTAAGTGAACACGGCTGAGTTATTAATTTCTGCTATTTAAGACAGGAGCTAGCTCAGGTAAATACTCTTAACTTATTTTCCCTATACGGGCTTGGGATACGGTATAATAATACCGCTTGGTCGGGTATTGAATCTTTAATCTTATTATGGTTAAATCATTGAGGTAACCCGGTTTAATCTGTATTGTTTGAAACAAAGACCTTTAGGGGTTAATGACCATGTCCCGGATATCCTAGTGACATCATTGTATTATAAAATGGCCACGTCTTAAGCACGGGGTGTAGGCATACACCTGACAGTGCTTAAGAGATAACGGTATCTCACTCTCTTGTGGGCCTATACTTGTGGCGTGTCTGTTAATCTGACTCGATTTTAACATCGGGCCCTGAAAGTACAACGAACATGTAAATCTGTATACAAGGTTATAAATATAATTGTCCCAAGTTAAAAAGATTAATTTTGCCTCTAAGCATTTTAATCCAAGTGTCGAAATATTTGCATGTCTTGTGCACCTAAACAAATTTTCATAAACATTTACAAAATGAGTCGGTTGAGTGTATTTACCAGTGAAAACTGACGTATTTTCCAAAAGGGTTAAGTGACAGGTACTGAACGTAATTGGCTGGAAGCTCAGGGCGTTTCTAAGGAATCTTGAAAGTTCTAGGTGCCTAAAGTCTGTTGAATAAAGTTTATGTTTTAAGATCCGCCTGTGGATCCTTTACTTCCGTTGTAATACTTTGATGTTACACTATTACGGATTGTAATATATTTATCCTTTTGCTTCCGCTGTGCATTTATATATTGTGTTGTTTGACTATGATGTTGCCAACCACGTCACGTTACTCCCCTACCGGGCCCACCGGTAACACGTGGAAATTTGGGGTGTGACAGGTTGGTATCAGAGCCAACATTGAGTGAATTAAACACTATCTTTTTGTGTTTAATCTCAATGACACATTAGCACATTCTTTGACCTTCTGAGTCTAGACTTAACATAGGAATACTCTCAATCCTCATCTGGGAATTTTACTTCCAATTTTTATATATTGGATACGTCGCCAAGCGAAGAAGCTGTAATAGGAATCCTCCACACCCGGAGCCTTATATTGCTGACCTTCGTACAGCGGCTAGGATGAAACGTGCAACCAAGGAGAAAGCATTCAGGAATTGAATGAAGAAGAAACTCCTTTGCTGAAGATCATTTCCTCAATAATCTTTATAAGGACGTATTTATCTTTTCAGTCCCTTCGAGGACAACATTTTTCCTTTCAAGTCCCGCTTAGGGCAACTATGTACTTTTATTTTCATATATTGGATTTTCCAATATTCTTATCTAGTCTATTGATCTAGAAATTATAGCTTATATCATCCTATAAGATGATCATATTATAACCATCCCTTAGAAGGGAAGTGCCTACGGGCTATAACGTATTATCCATCTGAGACACTGACATTGTGATCTTTATGATTCCTTGCCTATGGTGGTGAGCTATGCTCAAGCCTATTAGCCTATATGATCAATGTGATCATGACTAGTATGTCTCCGACATCGTGATCTTTATGATTCCTTGTCTATGGTGGTGAGCTATGCTCAAGCCTATTAGCCTATGATCAATGTGATCATGACTAATATCATCAATATGATGATCATATTATTAACATCCTTAGTGACGAAGTGCCTACTGGCTATACTTTGTAATATTGTCAATTCGACAATGACAGTTGTAACTCTTAGGGTTCCTTTCTAAGGTGGTGGGATATGCCCAAGCCTCATAGTCAATATGATCAATATTATCATGACTACTATCACCAATGTGATGACTATTATTTTCTTAAAACATCGTTTTGTAAAGTCAATTGATTTGCTTACTGGCCATATTGTATCGTCAATTATGACAATGACAGTAGTAGTCTTCGACTCTCTGTCCAGTAAAGGTAATGAAATATGTTCAAACCTTAATGCCTCGATTCTCTGAAATCATGGCTTATAAATTAAACTCGTCTACGTGACTAAGCCTTTTGTACTATTACTAGATTATAATTTAGGATTAATAGTGAAAATCCTGAATAAAATAAATATCATTCTTTTCCTGCCAGTATAAATATTAAGAGAGAATCTTAAAAAGTTTGACCTAGCTTGAATGTCATTGAAGACCTAGCTAAGATGGTAAAACCTGGTTAAAAAGAGATTCAGATCATTGTTAACCTTTGAAAATGGATCGACACTCCCGACATCAGTGATGCGATAAATCACACTTGTCATCTTTGTATTAGGATTTTTCCACATCCTTTATTTAGCATAAAATAACCAATAGGAATCATGGCTGGTAAATGTCGAGCATGATGTACGCATCAAAACATCCAATTGGGATGTGTACCTACAGGAAAAGGTGTATACATGAAAAGATAGTTTTTATTTCATAAATTCTTGTCAGGACAATGAACTATGAAATTATTCCGATCCAAAGGAATTACCCTTCTCAGCTGTCCTTGTTTCGTTAATAGGAGGACTCGATATAGTAATAAGAAAGGATTGGTCGTCTAGTGACCAAGCCCATATTGTGGGTGATAAGAAGCAATCAATTATCAAAACTCCTTATGAGACAACCCTCATAATTACATGTTTCATGTCCACAATGTTTAGGCATCATTTTAGGGCCTTAAAGTTGACTTAACAAGCTTTAAACGTGTCAGAAATGGCTTTAATGCATAACAAGGACCAAGACTGTCATTTTTGAAAATTGCTTCTGATCAGAAGACCCGGGCGGCCCGCGTAAGCCCTGGGTGATACCATACGCGGCCCGCGTTAGGCTCCCAGCGAAAAAAATGGTGGAACCGGCCGTCCCCGGAATCGAACCTGGGTCTAGGCCGCACCCTTTCGCGCGCCTAGCCAACCGAGCTAGGTGCCTAGTTTGTGAAAATTTCCAACCTGATTAATTATAAGCACATGTACATTAACTTCCTTACTTTTTTCTATAAGTCAACTACTTATCCTCCTTATGTTGACTAAGTTTTAGAAACCAAGATTTTACCTATATGTTTTAGTTACTCTTGGCTTGCTTATGTTGACTAAACTCTAGAAAGGATAAGTAGAAACCATCAGGTATATCAGCTGTTATGCTAGAAAGGACATGGTAAGGCATATATCACAACCATACATTAACAATACTCTTAATAGGTGAGGACCTTAATGAAATCCTCAGGAAAGATCTTTTATATATTGAGGGATGGTCCAAGTTTCTAAGGACCATATTAGAAGACATATTATCCACGCTGCGAAATGGAAAAAAAGATGGAATAAGAGTTTTTCAACTCCCTCATAAGAGCTATAAATTATAGGAAGTATGATGCAAACCATGGATTCATTGGTTGAAATAATGCTCTTACTCAGTTAACCTAGAAACTAAGCATAATGCACTATATATATATATCGTGGTGATTTAGCATCCGCTAAGAAGGGACACATTAAAGTTTCAAAGCCTGTTTATTATAAATCCATTATGGATCTACCTCAGCTACTTACGTTGCATAGATTAAGAAATAACCAAGTCAAAGCTAAGACTGCCCTAAAGCTGTTTAAGATTTTACAGCTAAGTTTAAAAGGGATAAGAATGGAGGCGTTTAACCCTCCTGGTGAATAATTAGGGGTAGCTCACATTAATAATGACAACTGATAAATCCCTTATTTTGACATGATGGATAGAAGATACGTTTAGGATTCAGGTGCTCCTAAGTCTCTCATAAGACCATAAGCTTAACAAACTTTTGATTTCATAAGAACTTCAAATATTAAAGATAAGATATGAATTACCAATGAAATCTTTAATGACTCTCTCTCCCATCCTCGAAGAAAAATCTTTTCATAAGAATCTGGAGTACTCTTCCTCAAAAAGAGTACGACAAAATATATTATTTTATTTTTATTAGTCTCTCATTGTTTTCTATCGCCTGCGAATGCCAAACTATGTTTGATAAAAGTGCCATATGAGGAGTGGCGTATCCTAGTGTGTCCCATAGATTGCTTTCATGCCTGATCAGTATGGAGGTTTAATGCATGGAACCTCTGAGATATCCCAATAGTCATATCGTACTAAAGTCGACTAGTAGTATTCAAAGAAGATATCCTGAATGGAATTATCCAATTAAATGTTCCAGATCGAGGAATTCGTGGACTCGTATCGTAAATGTGTCACTTAATTGACACAAACAATGGTGGATGGATTGGAGTTAGAGATTTATAAAATCTCTGTAACCTCCTTATATCTTGATAATCTTCTTCAAAGATTACCCTGTTTACCCCTGAGAGGCAGGTAGAGTAAGGGTTATATCTCATTTAGGGCTGCATTGTTATGAAATCTCCAAAGCAGCTAATACCATTATTGGAAGAATCGAAAACTCTGGTTGAGTAACTTTCAGAATATGGATTCATATAGCCTAACTCAAATATCCTGAGAATTCGGTATAGTTAACAATGAAAGACGGTTCATTTTGCTTACGCATTAGTTACCGCAACCCTGAATAGGCAACGATTAAGAACCCCCATCAGCTGTCCCGAATCGTCGATTTGTTCGACTAACGGTAAGGATTAGCTGTTCCTTAAGATGGGTATTGAATAGTGATTGGAATAACCATTTCACATTAAGATAAGCTTTTCTATAATAGTTGTTAAGTAAGTATTAAGACTAATCCTTTGGAAACCTGGGATAGATCGAATGTTAAACATCGATTGATAGATAGAGAATTGGTAAGTCCAATTATCAAAATCTGAAAGTTGCCTGGGGGACAACAAATAAGATCATAAAAATCCATAATTTATGGTAGGTTGCCAGTATACGGCAAGAAATCAAGGAGTTATGATAATAGCAAACTTCCTAAGTTCTTGTTAAGAAATATAGTTTAACAAAAGATATCACCCAGGAAGGGTGTACCCAATTTGTGAAATTATCAGACGAGTTAAGCTCTGAATTTATGGAAATCATTCGAAGGAAATCGAATGTATCAAGATCAAGTAGATTGTAAGCTAAAACCTACTTAAGGAGTTTGACGGAGCTCGCAATACATTGCACAATAGTGACTGGAAGATGTGTTCCGCCAATAAGTTAAGAAGCACTATCACATAATGATATGCAGAATTATGATGTGATGAGCATCCTGTATCGATTGAGGATCGACAGGTCAAGAAGCTCCAAAAGGATACATACGCCTAATATAAGAGCCACTAAGGGAGCTTGGAAAGAATCCAGATATGCTATAAAAGTTAAGTCCCTTATACGACATAGAGTACTTCCAGCATTTTAACAAATCTCGAGGTCGAGATTTCTTTTAAGGGGGTGAGGATGTAACACCCCGAAAATTTACGTCCTATAAGGTGTTGACACGTGTCATAGGTTTGAACGTGTGAAGGAATGTTCTTGAAGGACTAAAGTTGACAAATAGTGAAACTGTGTAATTATAAGGGTTCAAAGTGTCAACAATGAATAAATAGACTTTGCAATAACTCTACATGATGTTTATAACCTTAAATGAATAGATCATGGATCATACGAAGCGAATTGTGAAAGAAAGTGAGAGATTACAAACTACAGGGGTTAAATGTGCCAACATGTTTAAGTTATACCTCTGAGTGACCTTTTGACAAACCCGAAGCTTTGTAACGATTAATTATGCTCACTAGAATGTACCACAAAAATTTCATGAAGTTTCGATATCGTATGAGCAAGTTGTGATAAAATTCGTGTACGAGGGTTATAAGTGTCAACGTTGAAATTTAGGGCTTTTCGGGTGATCACAAAGTTACCCGAGGACTTAACAAAGTGGGTATAAGTCTTAAAGCCCCATATGTTAAATAACAAAGCTTCATATGCAAGTTGGGTAGTGAAAGCGATGTTTCGGAGGACCAGGGACCAAAACTGAAATGAGAATTGGCATTATGATGGGCTAGCGCACCGCTACAAGGATAGTGTAACGGTGCGCTAGGACTGCACAGCGACCAGATACATGACAGTTGGCTGTTCCAGCCATTTAACCGACTTACTTGGAGCTTATCTGCATTTGTGAGCACCCCTACATGTTTTATAGCTTGTAGGACACTTGTGGATGATAATGTAACATCCCTAGACTTAGTTGTTGATCATCCATGAGGTTTGAAGTTGTTATAAGAAGTCACATTTTCCACATACATGCACATTTCATCTTCTGGACATTTTCAAGAGCTCAAGAACTGATCCAAGCTTTACAAATCATCCATTAGACGTATGTAAGTGCTCTTGATCCTTCTCGTTGGTGTTATGCTTAGTTTAGAGCCTAGAAGTCAAACCGTCGTAATTACGGTTTGACTTAGCGATAAATCAGGAACGGTCCAGAGTTTTGTCGAAACGAAAGTTGTTATAAGTTGGTATTTATATGGGTAATAAATCCCTAAAAGGTCACCCACTGATTTAAATCTTAACTATGTCGTTTGTCGAGTCAAACTTCTTTCGAAAAGTCAACAGAAATGTTAATCGCATATTTAATGATACAGAAGGCGTGTAATCTGTTTTAACATACATATAACTTGAAAATAAGTATAATAACTTGTCTACGCTTGATTGATTCGACAACTTTCTGTTATGAACCGATTCGGAACCGAAAGACGCAAAAGTTTGACTTTTGCTTTGACCTCAGTTCTGACCCAATTTATGTAGGTTTAGACATGCCTTAAGGTTCCATTAGGACCTAGTTACATGTGTGTATAAGCCTCTGCGTTTATACCACTCGAATCCCTAATCGTCCGACGTTTCCGTTAAATGCCTAAATAATGACCATAATGCCCTTATGACCGCAGAACGAGATTTTAGAAAATGTAAAAGTGCAAAAGTCTTTAATACTGATTATTGAACATGTCTGCAAAATTTCACGTCAATCGGAAGTCTAGATTAGGAGTTATGCTTAATGGCGTATTTATAAACATATTTATTAATTAAACGGCGCCATTAGCGTAAAACCTATCTAAACTCAGTTTTGACGCCAAATCTTTTAACCACTGATGTTAAATAATATTTTTGGATTTTTAAAGATTTTTAATTATTTTTAGACTGATCATAAGCTTGGATTAGCGCCTTAATTCGGTAAATACCGAATATGCCCTTTTAGGCCATAAAATGAGTTTTACAAATCCTTTTAACGCCAATCCAATTGCTACTGATTTCAAATAATAAATGAAGTGTTTTGAACCTTATGAACTGACCTAGAAACTCAGAATACTATTTTAAACCGTAAATCGCTTAAAACGACGTTATACGCGTATTAAGCGCATAGTAAGGGTCTAAAATCATTTTGCCAAATAGGACTTAACATCAACTGATATACCAAGTTAAAATAAACTATTTTACTGATTTATTCAGACCCGGATCACAAAAGCTTAATTGATCCCTTTTATAATCTTTAAAATGACCAAAATACCCCTGGGGGACTTAAAATAAGATTAAACTCGTTTTGGGCATAATGGAAGGTATCCTACTGATATCGCAACATATTTATGGCATGTTAACTTAGGAAACCTGTTTAGGACTCTTATCGTTACCCGTTACGCTTAGTACGCGTTCGGATCGGTTTATGTAACTAGTTTACATATATTAGCCGAAACGGGTCAAACCTTATCGGTTTTATCTCAAAATCCAGAAGGTGTTTAGATTTCCCATATTATACAAGTCTTCAAACTTGTCGGGTCTAAATCCCATTCTATTCCGGTCTTCGCCTTATCGTGCGTTTGAACCGTATCTTTCTATAAGACTAGCCGGTCTAAGCCTAGGCTTAATTAAAGGCCCGTTAGCATTCTAATTGGTTTTTATACCATCATTCCAGACTAGAGATTTCCGGTAAATTGTACCTACGCTTACTTAAGTGAACACGGCTGAGTTATTAATTTCTGCTATTTAAGACAGGAGCTAGCTCAGGTAAATACTCTTAACTTATTTTCCCTATACGGGCTTGGGATACGGTATAATAATACCGCTTGGTCGGGTATTGAATCTTTAATCTTATTATGGTTAAATCATTGAGGTAACCCGGTTTAATCTGTATTGTTTGAAACAAAGACCTTTAGGGGTTAATGACCATGTCCCGGATATCCTAGTGACATCATTGTATTATAAAATGGCCACGTCTTAAGCACGGGGTGTAGGCATACACCTGACAGTGCTTAAGAGATAACGGTATCTCACTCTCTTGTGGGCCTATACTTGTGGCGTGTCTGTTAATCTGACTCGATTTTAACATCGGGCCCTGAAAGTACAACGAACATGTAAATCTGTATACAAGGTTATAAATATAATTGTCCCAAGTTAAAAAGATTAATTTTGCCTCTAAGCATTTTAATCCAAGTGTCGAAATATTTGCATGTCTTGTGCACCTAAACAAATTTTCATAAACATTTACAAAATGAGTCGGTTGAGTGTATTTACCAGTGAAAACTGACGTATTTTCCAAAAGGGTTAAGTGACAGGTACTGAACGTAATTGGCTGGAAGCTCAGGGCGTTTCTAAGGAATCTTGAAAGTTCTAGGTGCCTAAAGTCTGTTGAATAAAGTTTATGTTTTAAGATCCGCCTGTGGATCCTTTACTTCCATTGTAATACTTTGATGTTACACTATTACGGATTGTAATATATTTATCCTTTTGCTTCCGCTGTGCATTTATATATTGTGTTGTTTGACTATGATGTTGCCAACCACGTCACGTTACTCCCCTACCGGGCCCACCGGTAACACGTGGAAATTTGGGGTGTGACACATCCGTACATGTGTTGAAATGTCATGGTGTTTAGGTGTTTAAATTCCATCCATACATGTGTTGAAATGTCATGGTGTTTAGGTGTTTAAATTCCATCCATACATGTGTTGAAATGTCATGGTGTTTAGGTGTTTAAATTCCATCCATACATGTGTTGAAATGTCATGGTGTTTAGGTGTTTAAATTCCATCCATACATGTGTTGAAATGTCATGGTGTTTAGGTGTTTAAATTCCATCCATACATGTGTTGAAATGTCATGGTGTTTAGGTGTTTAAATTCCATCCATACATGTGTTGAAATGTCATGGTGTTTAGGTGTTTAAATTCCATCCTTATCCGCTGACTAAGCAAGTTTAGAATGTGTGGTTGGGAATTAAACAACGGCTAATACATCGAATCTGGTCCCGAATGCGAAAAACGAACCAAATGACACGACGAATGGATTTTTCTTATGGAGAACACTAAAATAAAATATTTTAGTGCTTACATAAATTTTTGGATGTCCGGGTGTATTCAGAACGTAAGTTATGCGCGAAAATGCAAACTTGTGCACTTTTTGACACTTTTAGTCCCTCAATGACCCAAAAGTTTATTTTAGCACACCGAACCCCTCAAAGCCTATTTCTAAGCTATTTAAAGGATATTTATGGTATGTTTAACTTATGGCCATGCTCCGGAATGTCTGTTACAGTTCAAATTGGCATACTTTCGCAGTTTGTCAAATTTAGTCCCTGTAAGCGAATAAACTTTGATTTCACCACACCAAACCTTCCAAAACTTATATCTAAGTTATGTAAAGGTTATTTAAGGTATGTTAAACCTATTTCACTATTCCGGAGTGTTTGTTGCATTAAACTGGTTATATTTACGCATTGGTGCGCGTATAACCTTCCAGAAAGCGAATTAGAGTTTGAAATCGAACAAGAGTTGATATGTGCAAAAGATACACATATTTATACAAGTCCAAAGTATGAAATATAATATTTCATTGGTTTGGCATTTGTTTGATGGTTGAAATGACACAGGTGTTACACCCATCAACGCTGAAAGTAAGTAAACGACCAAAGCCCATTTCCCTGACCGCCTCACGTTGTTGGTCTGTCAAGGCTCGTACACACTTATAAAATTGTAGTGGTGCGGATCTCGTCCTTATTCCCGGAAATTCATCCTTCTTGGCTCGCTTACGGGCTTTGGGAACTTTTGCCTGTTCGTTACCAACTTCCTTTTGCTTCCGTGCTTCACCTTTCACACTCTCCTCTGAAACATTCTTCTTCCCTGTCCGTAACGTTCTCCCGCTTGATGTAGCTGTTACATCTGCCCTACGTACTGGTATAACGTTTTATATGCAACCAAAACAACAAAAAAAAATTAGTCTACTTTACAACCATTTATGACAAATCTGTCTAACACAAACGGTAACTTTACATTTATACGATCAAACATCCGACCATTAATCTATTGAACATCAAACAAATGAAAGTCAATAAAAATTAACTAACCACGGTTTCTTTGCATTCCATTGCCAGAAATATCCTCCTCGATGGTTTTTTCCCCTGCCAATTAACACATGTTAGGCAAACTTCAAACTCAGACCATTAATTATTTGATAAACAAACAAATCAAAGCCAATAATATTTAACTAACCACGATTTCTTTTAGTTCCACAGCCAGAACTATCCACGGCAATGATTTTTTTCCCTGCCATTTAACACATGTTAGTCAAGTTCACTTTGATACGCAAATACCAACTATTGTAACCAAAGGCACTTACCTTTATGATCTTTGGTCTGTCCCTCTTTACCTTCCACATAAGCTTCTTGACGCCCTGAGAAATTAGTAACAAAAACGGTTACTTCACCCAGAAACGATACAAACTATACACAATATTACTGGTTAACCTTTAACGGTTTTTCGTCATTTCCCAGGGCCTGGTGACCCACTATCAGTATCATCATACATTGCAACACAGCCAACAAAAGTATGTTATGAACTAGGACTAATCCAACACACTATACATATATACATCACCTTCAACTGTGTTCACGGTTCATACACACATCAATACTAACCTAACGCCCTTTGGGTCGGACCGAAGCCATATTGTTGATTGGAAGGACCTTCCTTGGAACCATCGGAGATAATAACAACCCTACGGCTTTCAGACCTTTTCCGCCCTAATATAGGCCTCATCGTGCTATATATAGAAAACAAAACAAAATCAGTTGCCATTTTTTGGGGAAATCGATTGAACAAAACCCCCTTTTACAGGTCCGATTACAAGAACTAACCTTTTACTTGAACTCTCCATCTTCCTTAATCGTTTCAGTTTAACCGACGGTGACAAGATTATGAACGATTTCCTCATTCTCCACGATCGCCCCTATCTGCTTCTGTTTTAGGGTTAGAAAGTACCGAGTGATGTTGTTTGGCGAAAGAGAAATATGAACTGTCAGTATCGAGTGGGAAAGATAAAGACGAACTGTGTTTGAAATGCTTTGAAGTTTTGATTAGACGTCTACTGCATGGCAGGGATTTGGTTTTCCAAAGTTCAACAGAGGACAATTTGCACTACCGAAAATGCCCTTCCAGTTGTACTAATGTGTATTATAACATTTCTTTTAAATCTAATTCTTACCCAAATTAAGAGAGCCATTAATCAAGATAGATGAAAGATAATCAATGGATGATATTGGGTTTGCAGAGTTTTCTTAAAAAGATAGAGTTTTCCATATAACCCATCCCTATAATGCTAGGGAGAAAACCCTTTATTTTGAGAAAACCTTGGAAACCCATCACAAGGCCTACAATTGGCCACGTGTCCCAGCCATCTTCATCTTTTTTTTTTTGCTTTTGAGGGCACATTGGTAAATTTAATATTATCCTACCCAACTCAAAAGATCTCTTGACCTTTTGTCTGCTATGATTTGACAACATTTATTACACACTTATCTTCCCAATGTACCTTTCCTAACTCCATTTCTGTATCCTTTACCTTTATAATAAAGATCTCCATTAATGTCCTGCATATCTTCCTTTACCATCTACTCCTTCATATCTTCCTTTCTCCATTAATGTCCACGGAGACAAATCCACCAACGAACGAGTTAATGTCGCCGGGTCATCTGCTCCCCAACAGGTTCATTACCAGTGACTTCCCTACTGACGAGGAGTTAAATACTCAAGGTT
>JARYGA010058755.1:0-10968 GCA_030545235.1 Helianthus tuberosus | reverse complement strand
GAATACAATGTTAGAAATTAAATTTACACATTTAAATTTACGTGAATTCGTAAATATAGAAAATTTAGTTTGCCATTTACACGTGTGTAAGTTTGCCATTTACACGTGTAAATTTGTTATATTTACAAATATGTAAAAAATCTAATAAGAGTGATTTTGAGATGAGAAATTGACTATTTGATGTTGTTAATTCTTTTTTTGATGTTATATTTTAATTAAAACGAGGTTTGTGTTAAAAAATTGATTTTGATTGGTTTTTCATTCGTTCTCACAGTTCTCGCAACATTTAGCGTTCTCAAGATAATCGTGTATTAATGTTAAAGATATCAATCTTAATCCAGACACTTTAACCCATGTAACCTGAACACAAACCAATTAGTGGTTTGTAAAAAAATTGTACACATTCTAAACGGCTCAAGGGTTTATAAATAGGTTGTAAAAAAGGTTTTAAATGGGTCAAGACATGTTATGTGGAGGTTGTAATAAGGTTGTAACAGGTTTTAACTTATTGATTATATGTATCTTTTGTTTATTTTTTAAACTTTAGATTTAAACTTTTTACCTTAATTTTAGTACGACAGATTTATTAATCCTTTGGTGGATGTGCATTGCTTGCTTTGTCACTTATTTAGAGATCATGTCGAGCACTATGGTGGGAGATATTCAAGACAGTGTTGTTCAACGTCTTCTTTGTCGTGTCAAAAAAGGAAAAGAAGAGAGCCATATAAACCAATTTTCACCATCAAATTACATGGCACCTCGTATACTACGTGATATGAGCCCAAGTTCTTTCAACCCTCGGGTGGTCTCTATTGGACCTTTGCATAGAGAAGATGAGAATGTGCAAGCATTTGAAGTGCAGAAAACAAGTTATCTAATTGACCTAATGCGACGTACCAAATCCCCACAAGAGGAAATATTCAAATTATGTGTAGAGAAGGTGTACACTTCAATGGAAAAAATCAAGGCCTGTTATGTTTGGAAGAAGGCCTATCGTGATATTGAAATTGCCGACATGATGATTATGGATGCTTGTTTCATACTTGAATTCATGTTCAAGTATTGGATTGGCGAAGAAGAAGAAGGAAAATTGCAACACAATGTCATATTTTATGATTTGATATTGCTAGAAAACCAGATCCCTTTCTTTATTCTTGATAAAATATTTCAGTGCACGGTATTGAAATTCAGTCCTAATGCCTCCCTTCGTCAACTTATCTATCCGATTCTATTTAGGGCCAACATCTTTAAAGACCGTATAAAAATCAATAATATATCGGTTAATAATACTCATCATATTCTTAGCCTTCTACATCAATGTTACAAACCTCCGTATTACATTAAAAAAGGTCATCTCAGGTCAACAATCCCTTCGGTTATGAATCTAGAAAGGGCAGGGGTGAACTTCAAACCTAACAAAGATCCAACATGGCTTATGGGGATGGAGGTGAAGTTATCTATGTTCCCATGTTTTATTGGGTCTTGGAGTAAGCGTACTCTTAGAATTCCAGTATTAAAGATTCATGATGCCACTGAGATCATATTAAGAAATCTCATTGCCTACGAACAGTCAGGTCGAACTCATAGTTATGTTACATCATATGCCATTGCCATGGATATGCTAGTGGATACTCAAGAAGATGTTGCGAAGCTGGTAGACTCGGGAGTCCTTGTCAACACTATGGGTTCTAATGATGAAGCTGCGAATATCATCAACAGAATATGCAAAGAAATTGTATTGGTGGATTTCTTTTACGAAGAACAGTGGGTAAAATTGAGTAAGTACTGTGATGCTTACTGGCCAAAAAATATAGCAAAAATGAAGAGGACTTACTTTAGCAGTCCATGGAACATAATTGCTCTAGTTGCTGCCATCATTCTATTTGCTGTAACCGTAGTTCAGACCATCTTTACCATTAAGTCTACTTAAGGAAACAAGGAGAACTACACTGTAAGTTTTATCTACTTTTCTTTTCTTATATATGTCACATTTAGACTAGTTAAGAGTTATTATCGTTTAGAAAATTCATAGAAATTGCATTCAAAATTTAGTCCGTTTAATTAAGGCGTGTTTAATTGGTTAGAGATAAACATGAATGGGAGTTAGTTCCTTCAATTTCCATTAGTTAGTTTTTAAGATCACTTCAACACATCAATGGAAATTGGATAATCAAGATTAGGTATATTGTGGATAGTGACTATCTTCAGTTTCACAACGTCGATGGCAAGGGAGAGGGTAATAGGGTTGATCAATTTTAGGGAGAGTAAGTGTGAAACTTGGGAATTGGGGTGGGGGGTTTGTTAAAACTTAAAAGGGTAATTTTAACGTTTGATTTTTATAAATCATTTTATAAGCTTATAAACTAAACACTTTATAATTTTTATTGGAGCTAAATGCAATTCTTTTATAAACACCAATTCAACCAAAAACTTTTTCACATACGT
Source organism: Helianthus tuberosus (assembly GCA_030545235.1). Taxonomy (NCBI): domain Eukaryota; kingdom Viridiplantae; phylum Streptophyta; class Magnoliopsida; order Asterales; family Asteraceae; genus Helianthus; species Helianthus tuberosus. The sequence goes on along the minus strand of JARYGA010058755.1, from coordinate 8,523 downwards.
CCCTTACAAGTATCACACACACACAACACTAGTTAATACAACCTCCACACATTGTTAATACAACCACCGACCTGTAGATTGTCGAAACCCTAAAAACATATCAGAATGAAGCATGGTCCATATACCATTTAGTGCAGTATATTAGATTGTGTGAAAATATTTGATACTTGATGATAATTGTGGATTTTTGCTAGGGGATGTGTTGAAAATTCATTAATAAAGCCCTGATTGATCGTAAACATACTGTGGGGGTACAGAGAACCTATGCTTTTGTGTGTTCTACACCTACCTTAGGCTAACTACATGATGTATGAAGTAGAGGTCACAATGAAGTACTGTATGGCTCATAACCTTACAACATATGGACCCAATATTTGAATGCTAAATGGCCTTTTGTAATAGTTTTTAAACATTTTTTTGAACACTCTAGTTATCATATGGATGTGTACTTAGCATCACGCTAACGAGTTTGTTGTACGTGTTTAGGTCATGCGTGGACTACCAGTTTTCATCTCTGTTTGCATATTTGGATGGGTGCTTAACTACAACGTATCATGTATTTGTGTAATGTTATACTTGAATTATATTTTGATGCCCGTCTTTTACACCCATATGTGTCGTCGACTTTTCAAATGTTCTTAATTTTGTTTTGAAGGCATCTGTACTGAACCTAAGTTTTAGCCTTATGAATAATTGATTTTTATTGAATGTCTCTTTAAAATCTATCAACTATTAAAACTGTACCTTTGAAATGTTGGGTTTACAAATTGCGCTTTTCGACTTCTACCTGGTATCAAATATTTTTTCATCTACATACTTCATGTTAGTTACGAAAATATTCTAAACCCCGATTGCGAAGTTTGGATTTTGAAGGTTATTATATTATGTTATGTGTTGATCATTGCTCTTGGTATATGTGGTTTTTCTAGTGTTGGGATTTGTGTGCACGTTGGACGGGTCTTAGCAATGGATAAGAGAACAAATTTTAAGTTTAAAAAATTACCCAAAAAGACTTTTGGGACCCATAACTATATTTTTAACAACTAACCACACGCTCTATAATTTTACTCTCATACATGATCTTCGTCATGAAACTTGAATCCTCAATAACATGTAAAGGAACATGGTATCAACACACCTTAATAGCACTAGGATACATTCCATTTGATACCATGATTATATGGAAGTATCCAACTTTAGGCGGTCTTGATTCTAGAATGTGCAAGTATACTTTGACTTTGGTCCAACAAACTAAATATATGGATTGAGGGTAATAATGTCATTCTATACATTTTTTTCCAAATAACACAAAGAGAAATGTAAATGAGCGAAGATCGAGCTAAACAACTGAGTTTGCATCTTGAGCTCCAACTTAAAATTTTGAGTTTGAATACATAATAGTTTTTTAAGCTCTAGCTCTTCTTAGACTCGACTCTTTTTTATTTGTTATATATATATAGTTATATAGGGTAAGGTTATTATAAAAAATGTTAAAAGTGTCAGAAATGTGAGAAATATTGTGGAGATGACATGTGACCTCCATCTAAATTAATTCAAAAGGGTAAACAAGTAATTTTATAATTAATTCAATTAATTCAAAACTTACCATAACCGCCACCTTAATTATAGGAACAAGAATTTTTTAAATAACACCATTCAATAATTATAGGGTAAATTACTTTTTGAGTCCCTGTGTTTTATGTGTTTTAACTAGTTTAGTCCAAAAGCAAAAAGTTTAACGACCTGAGTCCCTATAAGCATTTTCTTTAACCATTTGAGTCCAAATTTCTAACTCCGTTTGAATATTCTGTTAGTTTCTAATGAAAAGACTAAAATACCCCTATATTTAAAAAATCGAAATATAAACCTTATCTCACTTTTACAAACACTCAAACCCACCCATCAGTATCTCTCTCTAAACACCACCAAGAACCACCCTAGCCATCACACATCTCCACCGTACAACACTTCATCCTGACGACCACAACCACCTCGCCTGCAGGCTGCAACCAAACACCACCATCACCACAATGGTAACAGATGTCAATAACATGAATCACAACGCTCAAATGCTCAAAAAGCTACAAAATTCACGGTGTTTCGTATTCCAGTTTTTGATCTACAAAATTCAGGGTGTTTCGTATTTACCACTAACTTCACACACACAAAAAAAAAATCGATCTAAAAATAAACCAACACCAAAATCGATCTCAAAAATCAGTCGAACCTGGTCAAAATCGGTTCGACTGAACAAAACTGATTAACATCGGTTGCTCTGGTGGTTACCGGGGGCGGCGATGGCTTCAGATCTGTTCGGGGGCGGCGATGGCTTCTCAAACCCTGCATCTTCCATCATTATCCGCCATCATTCCTTATCCTCCATCCGTTCGAATTCAAAATTCAGATCTAGAAACTTCGTGAACTCGGTTACCAGTTGCGAGAAGCTCCGACGCCGGTGAGGAACCCAGGATTAGTGGGATGGTGGTGGTAATGGGGCGGCAACGGTCGAAATCACCGGCGTTCCATGAGCGAGGTGTTTCGTATTTCAGCTTTTTATAATTGAATGAGTATTTTGAGTCTGTTTGTTGATTGGTGGTTCCTGTTGCTTCCATTTTTTTTTTGTTGCAGGATTGTCTGATTAGAAACCTAGAAGATGATGAGGTTAAGATAAATGCAGATCTAAAGATGAGGTTAGAGAGCAAGAGAAAACTAAAAAAAATAGTTTTTTTATTTATTTTTTAATTATAGGGGTAATTTGGTCTTTTAACAAAACTTAACAAAAAAATTCTAACTTAGTTAGAAAATTGGACTCAAATGGTTAAAGAAAATGCTTATAGGGACTCAGGTCGTTAAACTTTTTGCTTTTTGACTCAACTAGTTAAAAGCCATAAAACACATGGACTCAAAAAGTAATTTACCCATAATTATATAACACCATTCAGCAAGTATATACCATTCAGTAAGTATATAACACCATTCAGTAAAGAATATAACACCATTCAGTAAAAAATATAACACTATTCGGTAAAGAATATAACACCATTCAGTAAAAAATATAACACCATTCAGTAAAAGAATATAACACCATTCAGTAAAGAAATATAACAACATCCAGTAAAGAATATAACATCATTCAGTAAAGAATATAACACCATTCAGTAAAGAAAATAACACCATTCAGTACAATGTATCAATTGAAAAAAACTTTTACATCCAAAATTCTGTATCTCATACACTCCAATTTCAAAGCCGAAGAGGTACGTTTACCTTTCGTCTCGTGCTTAGTTGCTCCAACCGCCACCGATTGCACCGCCGTACGATCATTGGAACACCTACGTTTCTGTTTACCGATCACTAAGGTCGCTGCCGCTCGCCGCCGCTCGCCGCCGCCGCTCCAGTGCGATGTAGAGAGATAGATCGAAATTGTAGAGAGAGAGAGCATCTGTTCGAGCGATTGGAGAGATAGATCGAAATTATAGGGATTTTGATTTACAGTTTCCTATTTTGAATGGATATAAAGACTTTATTACCCCTATAATTATCAATTCAGTCCAAAAAAATAAAACAAATTTTACAATTTGGTCTCTATTAATCTAAACCATTAGATCAAAGATCTAATGGTGTAGATTATTTCTTATCCTTCTCACACTTTTGGTCTTTTTTACAGGAACCTTTACCTGGTTTTATATATATATAGGGAGAAGATCATGCTAGAACCACCTCTTATTGCGAGAACCGCGAGAACCAATGTGAACACAAACCAAAAATGCCCTAAAAATAGCTAAAAAATCACACAATTTTTTTTTTAATATTTTTTTATAAAAAAATCGCTACTTTTCGAAGAAAAAAAAATAAGTTTTTTTTTTTTTTTTTTTAAATTTTGGCTTCTAAAAGTAGCGATTTTAACATAAAAAATATTAAAAAAAATTTAGATTTTTTTTTTATTTTTTTAGATTTTTTTTAGATTTTTTTAGGTTTTTTGAGGGTTTAGTTTTTAGCATTTTAGCTTGGGGGGGGGGGTTTAGGTTTTTGGGGGGTGGGGGAGGGGGGTTTAGGTTTTTTTTTGGGGGGGGGGGGGGGTTAGGTTTTTTTGGGGTTTTAGTTTTTAGCATTTAGCTTGGGGGGGGGGGGGTTAGGTTTTTTTTTGGGGGGGGGGGGGGTTTAGGTGTTTTGGGGGGGGGGGGGTTAGGTTTTTTTAGGTTTTTTTTAGCTATTTTAGGTTGTGTTCACATTGGTTCTCGCGGTTCTCACAATAATGGTGGTTCTCGCATGAGCTCCTCCCTATATATATATAGAAAAAGTATATCGTACACTATGCGATAACATACGCTGCGTACGCGATGACAAAATCGCACGTTATGTTACCAAAAATGAAAATCGCATGTTGCGAAAAACCAAATATCGCATGTTATAAAAAAAATTAAATTCGCATGTTAAAAAAAAATTAAATTCACATCTTAAAAAAAACAAAATCGCATGTTCCAAAATAACATCGCATGTTGATACTGCATCGCGTACCTAGCGTACGTTAAGACAATTTGTACAATAATCGGCCTCTATATATATATAACTTTTATATAAAGAGAGTAGTTCATAAGAAAACTACATAATTATAATAAGTATAACTATAAATAACCAATCACTTTTATAAAGGGCATTTTAGTCGACATACTACTATTTTAGGTAGTTACATTTTTTTAATTACAATCTCTTTATATGCCCTCTTGAAGAAACACTAGATAAATGGTCGGAACCGAAATATCTAGGGGGTTTGAATCCGCATAAAAATGTTAGTTTCCACTCGATTGATTCAGGTTCGATGGATCTTCTTCTCCGAGAGCTCTGCAAAAAAGAGCACCGTTAGCCTCGCCAAGGGGAGAAGAGGGTTCTCTCCTTGACCCGACTCCGGTGTGAGAATAAGTATGGGTAATGAAAAAGAAGAAGTATTGGAGGAGTGTGTGTAACTTGAATTCATACCTGGGTTGCTTCTCATATTTATAGCCGGGAGTCGTTTGGGCGGGAAAACCTGTTAATGAAAAGTTAACGAAAGATGCTAACCCCGTAAGCGGTTACATTTCCTTCCGTTTAAGTTCTTTGATCCGACGTGAGAGCACACGGATCGTGGTTTAGATCAAATGCTGGGGATTTGCCACGTGTAATGTGACTAAGTGGAGATTACTCTCCAATTGCATGCCTTCGTCGTGATTTCAGGGGTGTCTGTGGTAATGACACGTGTCCAGACGGTTATAACCGTCTGGGTGGTGCACGATTGTATTCCTTCTAGAAGATTACTGCTGTAATCGGGTGTGGTATTTTTATCGTGTGGAGACCACTAAATAGATCCAAGCCTGGGTAAAATAATATCCAAGTCTGGATATTTATGCGGAAATGTTTATCTCAGGATTTTTATCCTTTGCTAACGGGAAAAGGCGCAAGGACTTATGATTTCCTTTGGGCGCGCGATGGTAGACTACTTGACTGTTTCTTTCTTTTGTAAGACCAGTGCGCGGTCGCGCAAGGTATAAGGCTGAAAAGTAAGGTTGTGGTATGGTTCTTAAACATTTATTATGATGTTTTTGGGACCTTACCCCTTCAAGTCCCCCCAGTCTAGTGTTATACTTATGCAAATAAGTGGAGCACTGGACTTATAAGAGGGAATTGCTTTTGAGCGCGAAAAATACGGAATCTTCTCTGAGAAGATTTAATTTTGTTGAAAAAGGGAAAAATGTGACTCTGTAATCATGTTTTGACGTGTAATGACGTCAGTTGGCAGTAAGAGTGGGTATTTTTCTCCTTTGTCTTGGGATTTGTAGTAGCGCTTGTGTAACACCCTAGTTTCTATTTAACGGTTTTACATGTAAATACCAACAATTAGATGTGTAGTTAAGGCTACACATATTGTAAATATACGGGTTTATTAAAACTTTTACAAATCATAAGTTATTCTACATAGCGTGATCAAATTCGTTGTTTAAAATTTACAACGTGGCAAAGTGCGGAAGCGTGTATCTTTATCGTGTTCGGTTCTTCGCTGAGCTTGATCGTCTTCCGGCATCCAAAATATACCTACATTTCATAAAAACATGAAATGCTTTAGTCATACGGGGTTTAAATCATGTCCGAACGATGTCCGGGAAACAATTGATTTTTCAAATGAAAAACAAAATATATAAAAATTCTCCACCGTAAATTACGGTGGGACCGTAATTTACGGTGGCCCCTGGGTTCATGCTTTTCTACCGTAAACCAGTGGGCCACCACCGTAAATAAATCATCTCCACCGTAAATTACGGTGGGACCGTAAATTACGGTGGACCCTGGGTTCAGCCTTTCCATTTTGCCGTAATTTGACACGAAATCTTTCGTATCTTTCAAACCGCTTATCCGTTTGACCTACCGTTTCTTCCTACATGTTTGTAATTTGATTCTCCATCATATGGAGTTAAAATCCGACATCCGGCTTGATAAAATTCAAGACTTCTAAGTCTTCGGCTTATTACCCTTTATACCAAATTTTGACCCGGTTATGCATTTTATCAAACAAACGTATTTATTTGATTCCTATATTTCATACACTTCATCAAATAATTGTGATATACCATATTAGGTTCTAATCATAGGTTTATTACACAAATTAAACCCGTTTTCACTAGTATGCTTATTTTGACCCGTTAAGGATATTTTAAGCACTTTTAAGCTAAATTTCGCTTTCATTCTAATCTAGCGTTGTAACCTATATCTCTTATCTAGTAGTCTTCCATCACAACTAAATGTGTGTTGGATTTAAAGTAGATATCTATGTGTTCCGAATTTATACTTCTTGAAATATCATTTTACGGCAAAGACTCATATGGAGTCTTTTGGCCCAAGAATTACATCTTTCACTACCCGTACTCGTTCTAAACTTTTGTTTAATCATAAGACTCCTTTCCAAACAACCTCTAAGAGTTGTTTGTTCAATTTAGCCTACAAGGGCGTTTTGGTCGATTTTGGTCCTTCTTTTACAATGAAGGGCTATCACCAATTATTCGACCAAATTAGCACTTTTACATACATCATAAATAAGCGTACCTGGCTCGGATCAACAAATAGACCCGATTTTAATACCTTGCTTTATATTCGCTAATTAAGAACGATGCGAATATCCATTGGATATCTATTCCTGTAAGCATATGACTCGACAAAAGAATCATTAGTCTATATAGTCAAAAGGTGTTGTCTACACCTTTTGACCCGTTTGGCCGAAATGACCATTTATCTTTGCGAAATGATATTTATTATCATCTCCTCTACATGACTCTTCCCGTTTAACACCGTACGGTAATTTTAAATATAAACCGTGTATTTCTTTCGACATAATATGACCAATTTATCGATTTACTTCTTTTTAACCATTATTATGGTTTCTATCATCTTTGATTTTCTTGTTCCGTTCGACTACACGACGGAACATCATATTTCAATTGTTTAGATATCTCATTCATAATTTATATGATAAGAAAACATTCCACAATTTAAGACTAGTGTAAGCTATACTTACCTTGCATCCGAATTATGCTTTTCCGCCATTCTTGCTTCGTTTGACCCGCTTCCTTTCCAAGCCTCCACCTAGCTTGTCAAGCGTCAAACTATCATCATAATTCGTAAGACGGTTATATTAGTCATCATTAATTATGACTATTCCATCTTACATATTTTCTATCACAATTACCATTCAATCTTATTAATGGTCGGTTTGACTATTTAAAAGTCAAATCACCAATTAACACATATGATTGCACTATCAAGTTCACAAGACTCAATTAGGCACGTTATCAACACTTAGTTCTCATTTAGGCATTTTAACAAACACCTAATGTGCATGATTTTACATATTTACTAACTAGTTCCTAACTAGTTATTTTTACCAAGATTAACATCAAAAATCACCACTGTCACTTATGATCAATTACTCAAACTTGCAAATTGTTCAAGTATCTTTCATCTACTATCACTTATGATGATTTCTAACACAACTATATTATCATCTTTTCTACATAAGCAAAACCCACTTGACACATGAGTGTATGATTATGAATCCACAACAATGAACATCAATTCAACAAATACATGGCTAGGGTTTACTACTAGACATAGTTTCATCCCTGATTTCATCTAAACAACATACATGCAAGCTTAGATTCGAATTCTCTAGGTTTGCTCAGAATTTCAACTAGAGATTTACCAAGAAATTTACATACCTCGTGACTCCTTTTTCAATGGAGATCACTAATTCATACTCGGATTTTGATTTGGACTTGATTTGCTCCTTCAATTTGATGAATTTCTGTGTTTTAGGGTTTGAGCTTGAGAGCTCTTCCTGGCTCCTGTGTTTGTACGACCAGAACACACACACAAGGTGTGTGTTTTGGTGTTTTTAACTTTAACTAATAAAAAACCATTTTCTCACTTTAACCATTTTAGTCCCTCAACTTTACCCAAGTTTATAAAGGTTACTACATCAAGTTCCTCACTATTGTAAAA
>JARYGA010058754.1:0-45962 GCA_030545235.1 Helianthus tuberosus | reverse complement strand
GGAAAATCAAATAAAACACCATAATTAGAAAAATTAACAAAAAGTAACCATTTAAAACATAAACAAAATAAAAAAAGGGTTAAAAAACTAAATTAAAACAAGTAGAAAACACAAAAACGCCAAATCTATAGGAAATTAATAAAACACCATTAAAACATAAACGCCATTCGAAAAAAATACTTTTTAAAAAAACGCCATGAAAAAACAAGCATAAAGATGAAAACGCCATTAAAACAAAAACGCCATTCGTAAAAAATACACTTTAAAAAAAAACGCCATGTAAACTAGCATAAAGATGAAAAAGCCATATATATTTAATTATTTTTGGGCAAAGCAATCATAATGCCATTGTTTAGCGGGAAGTGGACAATGACAATCGTACCCCGGCATAACAATTAGCGCTCCCAGCACGTGTTGGGCCAGGATCCGTTCTCACTGTTCTCACACTTTTCACCTTTCTCTCCTGATCCCGATTCATATATATATATATATATGTCTCGGTTTAAATGAGAACCACCACGATTTGCGAGAAGCGCGAGAACTTTTTGATCCGGGGCGATTTGGGCCAATTTTTTTTTTTTTTTTTTGCACAAACGTATATGAAAACATTATAAACACATATGTAAAAAAAGTAAAAAAAAAAATTGTCGAGGCGGTAGTATTGACTGGTGCAAGTTTTTTTACGCCTTGGCGTAAATTTTGCACGAAATAAATATTTTTTTACGCCTCATGTAAATGTGGGTATGCTGCATTTTTTTTTTGCCGAAACAAATGATTTTTTTATGACTTTTGAGAAAAAAAATTATCGGAAAAATCTTTGAATGACGTAGTTCTCACGGTTCTCACAACTCGGGTGGTTCTCATTTTAACCCATCCATATATATATATATAGGAGAAGGATCCGTTAGGAACCACCATTTATTGCGAGAACAACGAGAACCAATGTGAACACAACAAAAAAAAAAGCTAAAAAAAAACTAAAAAACATACAAATTTTTTTTTAACATTGTTTTATGAAAAAAAACGCTATTTTTCGTCACCAATTTTTTTTTGCTTACGAAAACTAGCATTTTTTTTTTAAAAATGTTTAAAAAAATTGTATGTTTTTTTAGATTTTTAAGGTTTTTTTTTTTTGTGTGTGTGTGTGGGGGGGGGGGGGGGGGTTAGTTTTATGGTTTAGTTTTTAGAATTTAGCTTGGGGGTTGGGGGGTTAGGTTTTTTTTAGGTTTTGGGTGTAGTGGGTTTACTTTTGTGTTCACATTTGTTCCCGCGGTTCTCACAATAAAGGTGGTTCTCACATGAACCTTACCCTATATATATATAGGGCAAGGATAAATCGAAAACCCACTCTTGTTGAAAAATCATTAGAAACTCACTATCTACCATTCATTGAATAGATGAACGTCTAAGATCATCTTGGGTGTGTACAATTACTTTTCATTATTTAATGAGAAAAAGTACATTGTGGGGCATTTTCGTCTTTGGCACATAATATTATCCCTGCATCTGACTTCCTTTGATGTAACATATAATTCAAAATACATATTAAAAAAAGAAAAGAAAAAAGTTCTGACAGCTATGAATTCCTTTCCCAATGTGTCAACATGACAAATCCCCCATTTCTCGTGCATCTTTTTTCTTATTAAAAAAACACTAATCTGTATAGCACCCTAAGGTCCATTCATGAAATGATGGTTTTTTTTAATTAATGTATATATTAACGAATAAAAAGGTGTCACCTTCTTCATAAAGTTGTTTTTCGATACTTTTTTAATTTATCGGTGTTTGAGCCACTGGTGTTATATATAACAAATAGGGTAAATTACACTTTTCGTCCTTTATGTATGTACCGAATTGCAACAGATATCCTTTCACTTCAATAATTACAGTCACAATTCTTTACTTGCAAAACTCATTACACCTTTCGTCCTTTAACACTAACCAGGTTAATTTAAAGGGGAAGAACCAGGGGGTGAAAAGACAATATTGCCCTCACATGAGGTGCACATGACATGACTTAACATTTTAAATTAACCTGGTTAGTGTTAAAGGACGAAAGGCGTAATGGGTCTTACAAATAAAGGTTTGTGACTGTAATTATTGAAGTTAAAGGCTATCCGTTGTAATCTGATACAAACATAAAGGACGAAAAGTGTAATTTTCCCTAACAAATAAATGTAAAAGCACTAGGTGAAAAACTGGATATACACGTTGAATAAGGTTACATTATGTGTTACTTTATATATACCATTTTATTAAGGTTACATTCTACAAATGAGCAATAAATATTACATTATATGTAACATTTTACAAAAAAAAAATGTAAACAATGAGGAAAAAATTGTTACTTTATATGTGCAATCTTATTAAGGTTACATTCTATAAAATGAGCAACAAGTATTACATTATATGTAACATTTTACAAAAAAAAAAGTAAAAAAAAAAAATAATGTTACATTTTTTTATAATTTCAAAAAATGTAAACACCCAGTAAACAAGAAAAATGCTTGTTTTTTTTTTTTTTTTTACTATTTAAAGGATAACATACATAAAAGTGTAATGCGTTTTCTTTTCTTTCTCCTCCGACACAAAGTATTATATTACATCACATTGTTACAAAACCCACTTTGTTTTGTTATGTAACCAAAAAAACCCACTATGTTTCATGATTATACCAAGAACCCACTCTATTTTTATGTAACTACATTAATCTAACAATCATCTTTTTCATGTAACCAAACCCACTCCGTTTTGTTATGTAACAAAAAAAAACCTACTATGTTTCATGATTATACCAAGAAAATAGCTATAATAAATATCAATAATCTAACAATAAACAAGAACTTGAATCCAACTGTTCCGATTTGTTTAGATCTCAACCCCATAAATGCCATATTTTTACACAACAAATCATAAAATCAATAATAAGAAACAACATAAACACACATTATATAGCTTAAAAACCTGAATCGACTATAAACACTTACAAAAATTGTGTAATTTCATATCAGAAAAACATAAAAAAAGCTTTAACAAGATCCATATCTGATTCATCGTCATCTTCATATTCATGTGTGATTTTCTTCAAGACGCCGAATCTGGATCTTGTGTAGAGAGAGAAAGACACCGTGGATGTCACACCTCAACCGATGGCGAAATCATCGGGGCGTGGCACTGAGCGAAACAGATTGTTCATGAGAATCCATAAAAGCATAACAGTCATTACAAATATTCAGTCTCAAAAACAAGTTCCATTCCGACAACTAAGATTTTAATTGGTGGGTTTCTAGACTCCTAACTTGTTTGCAGCACAACATCCAATCAACCTGTCACATACATTAAAATAAAAGTCAATACATAAAGTAAAGGTGAGCATACAAGTTTGCATAGATATAGTATGAAAAGCGTTTACGCATAACCAGCATGTAACACGTAGAGGGGTGAATCAAGTAAGCTATCGACAATGATACAAGCAATACCAACATGACTGCGAGTTGTAGAATGCGTGACACATGTCCACCACTGTGAACACGTGAAGTAATAACCTTAACAACCCCTGAATAAACATGTGTTGAGTCCAAACTATAGTACTATCGTTGCTAAGGGTGGCAAGCAGTAATCACTGTGTAAACATAACATACAAGCATTCATCGAATCACGTATAACATGCGAGAGCGGTTAGCGTTTGTAAAGCGTTTAAGTATTGTGTGCGTTGTGTTTTGATAGAGAACGTATGTAACACCCAAAAGTGCGTTAAGCGAAAAAGGGTTCGAGTATACTCACAGTGAGTGCTTAATCAGTAAACACTGTCAATTGGATTGAAGGGAGCGCCGGGTCAGTCTACGTACGGGAAACAGACGGATAAGTCTTCCTTAGGGCTGAATGGTCGTAACAGTGTGTCGAGCGGGTTAAAAATGGGTTAAGCGTTCAACAGTCTATCCGAACTGATAGGTCCCATCCGGGCGGATGGTCATCCGGATGGATGGCCATTCAGACGAAGGGCCATTCGGACGGATGGTCATTCGGATAGTCTGTGATTGTTTGCGAACCGTTTAGTTAAAAGTGTTTAAACAACTGAAATTGTCAGGGTCAGGTCATCCGGACGGATGGCCATTCGGGCGGATGATCTGTGGTTGAAGTTTTGGAAATTTTTCTACGTAAAAGTTTTTGAGTTAACGGAGATGGCGTGACGACGTGTCAAACAACGGAATATACCAAATCTAGTTCATTCGGCCGAATGGGCCCAGCCCATGCGGTCAAATATGCTGTTCTTGATGAAGATTCATGTTTGACCCGTTAATCGATTCATCTCCTCGGTGGGAATCAGTTTTCAAGTCGGATTTCGACTAAGGAACGAGTCGAGAGCCTGATTGAGTCCAGATTCCATCAATATTGTGTAAAAACCGAAGAAGAGTTCAAAACAAGTTGAAAAAGTGTGGAAATCTTTCATAACTAAGTTGAAAAGTGTGAAATCCTTTAGATCTTGAACCAATTCTCGATTGAATGATGCTCCACCACAGTTTGCCCAAGCAAAACGAGTGAAATCCACCTTCAAGAGGTCCAAATCAGATGATTTCGAGAAAAAGTTAGTGTGTGTGTGATTTTGATGAAAAAGATGGAGTAGAAGTGAATAAAGATGAAGATTGACGAAGATTAGAGGGAAAACGCTTACAAAATGGCCTTGAATCACGTCTGAGCGAATGGGAGTCGAAAATGTTGAAATGGAACACAAGTCCACTATTTATAGGGTTAAGATGAAGGGTAAGGCGGTGCGCGCATGGTGTGCCTGGATGGCCCATTCGGACGGCCGAGTGTGCGTTTACCATTTTCCCAACTTTGATTCGTTCGATGCGTTTTGTTGCGTTAATTAGTATGTGTACCTTAAATATTTTATCGAGATATCGAGTATAGAGTTGTGTCGTGTGTTAGGGTGATCAATCGATTTGAGCGAGTAAGCGTTGAGCGTTTATGTCACACCCCAACCGATGGCGGAAACATCGGGGTGCGAGCATTAGGCGTTCAGATTGCTCATGAAGTTCCATAACACTAGATATTTCAATAGAATTTAAATTAATTTCAAGCATAATAGTCTAAAACGAATATCCAACACATCAAGTACCAAATTACATCAACACCACATATTGTTCAAAGTCTTATTAACTACGTGACGTTTCTAGGCATCATCCTAGCTTGATTTCCATGAGTTCCCACAACAACCTATCAGCCAGCAACATGTATTAAAATATCAATACAAAAGTATTGGTGAGTATACAAGTTTGATAATAGAATAAATAGATTAAAACAGCTCATATCCACAATGTAAGTAGAATAAAATAGTTTCAGTCGTGCTAGTGTCACAGTCCACGCAGTGATAGCCCAAGTATCCCGATGCTTTAGTGTTTACCCAAGACTTAAGGTAAACTAGAATCCTCCTAACAATACCCCCTGAGAATAATGGGAGAGGTGCACCCCCTATAGCGCTACTATTGTTAAGGCGGAACTACTCACCCTGGATTAAACGTCACATAACACAAAATAGAATACTAGAATGCACAAGTTTCACATACACGTAGGATAGAGTTTAGTTGCAAAGTCTCAAGTATCATAGTTTAATAGAATACATGTTACATCCCAAAGTTTAAAACGAAAAGTGATCGAGTATACTCACAGTGATTGCTTAACGGTATAGACCGTTATTGGATCAAAGGGAGCTCTTTAGAATTAGCCTGATAGATTACAAGAGATAAGAGTCGGGAAAAATAACGAGATTACGCAAAGTGTCGAAACAGCCACTGGATAGGATGGCTATCCGATCGGATTGCCAGTCGATCGAGTGCCAAGTGTGCGAGGGATGGACGTCTGCCCGATCGGATGGCTATCCAATTGGGTTGCCACTCGATTCAAATTCCACAAAGCTAGAAGGGTTCGGATAGCTTTCGATCGGATGGCTGTCCGATCGGATGGCTATCCGATCGGGTCACCACTCGATCCAAGTATTAAGTTTAGTATTGGTCACCTCTATCGGATGGCAGCTCGATCGGACGGCTATCCGATCGGGTTGCCACTCGATTGAGATTCCCAAGTTCCAAGTTTTCTGGAAAAGTTCTAAGTGTTGAAAGGTTTCAAGGCTAAAGGACAAGTGTCTCCTAATCGAGTGGTTGTCCGATCGGGTGGCTATCCGATCGGGTTGCCGTTCGATCAGGCGGTCCTTGCTCCATTCACCTTTTTGTAAAATTTCTAAGTTTCTGGATTAATGATGTCAGCAGGGCACATATTGAGACAACGGTAGACTCATTAGCACACAGTCGTTCTGATCGGATGGGAACCACCCCGAGCCCGATCAGTTAACTGTCCGCGATAGTGTTAATGTCAGAATCTGTACTCCGGCCATCATTTTCCGGTAGAAATCCATCTCTAAGCCGGCTCTAGACTAATCATCAAGTCTACAGCCCGTTCCGAGCTGGATTCCCCCGTATAAGGTAAAAGTTTGAAGAAAAGATGAAGATAACTCAAGTTTTATATGAAACGTCTAGATTAGCTTAGATTTAATGTAAAAACGTATGAAATTCCTTAGATCTGAGCTAGATCTTGGCAGAAATGACATCATTCAACTGTTTGTACAAACCACCATGATGACATCACCTTCAAGAGTTCAAATCTCGGGGATTTCATGGTGAAAAGTGTGATTTCAAAGGTGAATCACGTAGAGAATGAAGTGTAGATCAAGGAAGTACAAGGATCTAGTGTAAAACGTACCGAAATCGCCAAGAAAATGAGGAACAGTAGTGTGCGTGTGTCTGCTCGAGTAAGGTTGTCACATTAGTGAGAATGGTGATGTGACAGGCCTATTTATAGTGTCAGAGTGTGTGAAGAGGGATGGTGTGCACGGATCGGATGGTGGTCCGATCGAGTGACCATCCGATCGGGTGGATATCCGATCGGGTGGTCATCCGATCGGATTGCCACTGGGTCAATCCATCCTTTCTGCATTCCCGTCTTTGATTCGTTTTACGAGTTAGATTAAGCGTTGCATATTGTTTGGCAATAAAATAACTAGATTACATCATAAACACCAAAAGTTTTCAAGATTAATAGATTCCGCCAGTGACAAGACTCTAGTCTCTCGTTCAACCAAGAATCAAGTTTCACGAGTCTAAAGAGTCAAGCACCAAATAGATTTAGACATTCCAAGCATATAGATTTAGGCATTCCAAGCATAGATTTAGACATTCCAAGCATAGATTTAGACATTCCAAGTATATAGGTTTACCAAGTTATCAAAATGTCACACATTATTTAGTACAGGGGCTAGACTTGCCAATTAGATAAAGTTCAGGGACTAAATCTGACAATAACCTAAAGTTTAGGGACGCTGGGCGTTACAGTCTCCCCTCCTTTAGGAGATTTCGTCCTCGAAATCTTAGAAGAAGACTGCTCAAAGAGCTGCGGATACTTGGCCTTCATATCACTTTTCAACTCCCAAGTGATTTCGGCGCCACGCTTTCCTTCCCATCGAACCTTTACAATGGGAATTTTGTTGCGCCTCAGACGCTTGACAACTTGATCCATGATTTTAACCGGTTTCTCCACAAATTGCACAGCTTCGTTTATTTGCAAGTCCTCAAGGGGAACCTGAAGTTCCTCATCGGCTAGGCATTTACGTAGATTAGATACGTGGAACACTGGATGCACATTGTTTAGTTCTTGTGGCAAGTCGAGTCTGTACGCCACCTTGCCAATCCTTTCTAGTATCTTGAAAGGGCCCACATAGCGAGGAGCGAGCTTTCCCTTCTTTCCAAAACGAACTACTCCCTTCCAGGGAGATACCTTGAGAAGAACTCGGTCACCAATATCGAATTCCAGAGGCTTACGCCTAACATCAGCATAGCTCTTTTGTCTGCTCCTAGCCTTGATCAAGTTATCATGGATCTGAAGAATCTTATCCATTGTCTCTTGAATGATTTCAGGGCCAGTAAACTGCTTGTCACCAATCTCATGCCAGCTGAGAGGAGATCGACACTTGCGGCCATACAAAGCTTCGAAAGGAGCCATCTGAATACTAGAATGATAGCTGTTGTTGTACGAGAACTCAATCAATGGTAAATGTACATCCCAGTTACCACCAAAGTCGATGACACAAGAACGGAGCATATCCTCTAGGGTTTGAATAGTACGCTCGGTCTGTCCATCCGTTTGAGGAGGAAAGGCCGTGCTAAAATTCAAGTGCGAACCGATAGCGGACTGAAACGTTTGCCAAAGATGCGAAGTAAAATGACCATCACGGTCAGAGATTATGTCGAGAGGTATGCCATGACGGCATATAATCTCATCGGTATAGATTCGAGCAAGTTTCTCCACTTTATAATCTTCACGAATAGGAAGAAAGTGGGCCGATTTGGTCAAACGATCAACAATCACCCAGATACTGTCGTGACCAAAAGGCGTACGGGGTAGTTTGGTAATAAAGTCCATAGCAAATGCTATCCCATTTCCAAACTGGGATCTTAGGTTGCTCCAAAAGTCCAGAAGGACGCTGATGTTCAGCCTTTACCTTTAAGCAAGTAAGGCACTTAGAAACATACACAGCAATGTCCTTCTTCATACCGGGCCACCAATAAGTCATACGCAGATCCTGGTACATCTTATCGGCACCCGGATGAATAGAGTAACGAGATTTGTGAGCCACACTCATAATAAGTTCACGTCGATTATCGCGATCTGGCACCCAGATGCGATTGAGATAGTACTGAAGACCATCAGATTTAGTTTCGAGCTGATCCACACTAGCACCACGAATTTCCACCATTAGATTACCTTCATTAACTGACGAATACTGCGCCTCACAAATACACGCATGGAGATCACTAGAGATACGAATAGCCTTAAAATGAGTTTTATGACTAAGAGCGTCGGCCACTACATTCGCCTTGCCAGGGTGATAGCGAATTTCGCAGTCGTAGTCGTTAAGTAGTTCTACCCAACGTCTCTGTCGCGTGTTCAGTTCCTTCTGGTCAAAGATATGTTGAAGGCTCTTATGGTCGGTGAAGACCACACATTTTGTACCATATAGGTAGTGTAGCCAGATCTTTAACGCGAAGAAAACTGCACCAAGCTCCAGATCGTGAGTAGTATAGTTTTTCTGATGTACCTTGAGTTGACGAGAAGCATAAGCGATAACCTTGTCCCGCTGCATGAGCACACAACCCAATCCACGGTTTGAGGCATCACAATATACCACGAAATCGTCATTCCCATCGGGTAGAGTGAGTACAGGAGCATTACACAAAAGAGTCTAAAAAGATTCCTCTTGCTCGGGACCCCAAGCAAAAGGTTTCTCCTTTTGTGTCAGCTTAGTAAGAGGTACAACGATTTTGGAAAAATCCGAGATGAATCGGCGGTAATAACCCGCCAATCCTAGAAAAGAACGAATATCAGACGCGGATTTAGGTGTACTCCAATTCTTCAAGGCTTCGATCTTAGACGGGTCAACATGAATACCTTGCTTACTAACGACATGACCAAGAAATTGCACTTCATCGATCCAAAACTCACACTTAGAAAATTTAGCATACAAGCGTTCACCATATAAGAGTTTAAGCATAAGACGTAAATGACGAGTATGATCAGCCTTAGACTTAGAATAAATAAGAATATCGTCAATAAAGACTATAACAAAACGATCCAGATAAGGTTTACATACATGATTCATGAGGACCATGAACACAGCGGGTGCGTTGGTCAGCCCAAAAGGCATAACCACGAACTCGTAGTGCCCATAACAAGTACGAAATGCGGTTTTAGGAATATCATCTTCGAGGACACGTAACTGATGATATCCAGATCGGAGATCGATCTTAGACAAACAGGACGCGCCTTGTACTTGGTCAAATAAATCATCGATACGAGGTAAAGGGTAACGGTTCTTCACGGTAAGCTTATTAAGTTCACGATAGTCGATACACATACGAAACGAACCATCCTTCTTCTTGACAAATAAAACAGGAGCACCCCACGGGGAGGTACTTGGTCGAATAAAACCCTTATCGAGTAATTCCTGGAGCTGGCTGGATGACTCTTGCATCTCGGAAGGTGCAAGTCGGTAAGGAGCCTTGGCGATAGGAGTTACGCTGGGTACGAGATTAATACGAAAATCAACGGTTCTAGGAGGAGGAAGACCAGGAAGTGTCATGTAACAACTCTCATTAAAATTACCATTTCTTATCTTATATTGTCCAATAGGAAACCCTAATTAAGACACCCAAGTGATATTGCATGACCCCTAAAATTTTCAGAACATTTGAAATCAGGATCAGGGCCCCTTAAACTCAAGGGGGGTATTCCCTAAATTATGTTTATCTGCTCAAAACGATTCTAAAACACGTAATTTCGAATTTCGTTGACTCAGCAGGGCTAAGTAGGTGACAAAGTAGGCCTAGCCTACTTTGGGTTTCCCCGCGACACGCGACAGGTGCGGGAGATCCTGTCGTGACACGCGGGAGGTACCAAATCAGACTATAAATTCAGGGGCTTGGGACTTGATCAGTTTGCATATTTCGACGAAAAATTTCTTTACGTACGTTAAGTTATACGCTGTTCCCTTCAAAAACACACATTGTCCTGAACCTCTGCTGCGATAACTGGGTAATAACTCGATCGCTGCTACGATTCAATGTCCAATCGATTGAAACTATCCAATGGATGTTTAAGTATTGCACTTTGTCATTCGTTGTGAGGGTTTTTATCTCGTGAGTTATCATAAATGTTGTATTAGTTACTAACCTAGTTCGTGTGCATTGTTATTTAAATTAGGTTACAAGGCTAATCAGTAGGCTAAACTCTGCCCGTTTAAATCTGCAATGTGAGTCATTCTCTTTTTATCAACAATGTTTTTACAATACTCCAATCATTTTCAAAAGTTATAATTACAGGGATTAAGTCGTGGTTATCTTGAATCAGTGGCTAGTGGGGTATTGTGCACATTACTAATTTCTCACGGTTAGGCTAATAAATCCTAACAGTGATAATCATCACTACTTGGGGAAATAGACCCAATAGTGGTATGACCATCGTCACTAGGAGGTGACACGGCGCCAGATAAAAATAAGATAGAAACCATTGTAATCGCTCTTATGCTGTAATTTATAACTATGTGTCGTTTTATCAAATTTGAATGACTCGCCAGTATTTCCCCGCTGATAAAATAGTTTTCAAAACATGTTTTAGGTGACTACTGTGTTAGTGCATACATCTGTCGTCTTCGTCTTATGTCGAGTCTCGGGTTCGTTGCGGATCTAAACAAGCATGACATCACAAGTGACATCACATAGGTGACATCACAAGTGACATCACATAGGTGACATCGCAAGTGACATCATGGAATATGAAATTAGATGGTAACCGTTTGAAATTGTAATGACCGTTTGAGAGTGTTAGTTTGAATGTCATGTACGTTTGAAAGTGGTGACCGTTTGAAGCATGGTATGCCATCTTCAAACGGTCAGGGTTCTCCCTATAAATAGGCTTCAAACTTTCATCATTTGTAACATTCTAGTTTCCGATGCCGAGGTGCTGTCGAAGTGTCTCTGTACTGTAAATCTGTTCAAGATCAATAAACAAGACATTTAATAGTGAATCCAAGCTAAACGAAGACCGAATCAATGAATTCCGCCTCTGATTCTGTCTGAGCACTCTTCTGATCGACTCGTTAGGTCGTTTCACGATCCTACATGTGGTATCAGAGCTCAGGAGGAAGAGTTCTTATTGTTTAGCTCGTTTTCGCTGAAAAATTCTATCTTCTACACCTTCTTTTCAAAACTGAACAAGTTTTCACGGATAAAATCGGCTATAACTTTCACAATGTGTGCGTAATTGTGTTTTAACAAACCCTTGAAAGTTTCAGCTTAAAATTCGAAGTAAAAATGGTAAAAATGGACTAAATATTGGTGACCGTTTGAACGAGGCGTGCCTGACCGTTTGAAAATTGACCTGTCCGTTTGAAAACTGACCTGTCCATTTGAAAACTAACCTGTCCGTTTGAAAACTGACCTGTCCGTTTGAAAACTGACCTGTCCCTTTAAAATTGACCTGACCGTTTGAAAACGCACCTTACAGTTTGAAAACGCACATGACCGTTTGAAAATACATGGTTGTCAGTTTGAAACTAACATAACCGTTTGAAAATACATGGTTGTCAGTTTGAAACTAACCTGACCGTTTGAAAGTTGCCAACATGACAGTTTGAAATATGTTTCAGTCTTCACGTGATTGTACATTGAGTAGTGTGAACCGATTGAAAGTGCATCGAGTGTGTGAAACATTAAACAAGGTTGTCAGTGTGCATGTGAAGAGTTATTGTGTCTGTTTACTTTTGTCTAGAAAATCTCAGTGTTCACGTGATTATCATTGAACGGCACAATTGTGTTCAACAATTAAAAAAAAAATGTCGGCTTATAGCATGTGAACAGATAAAGGTCATTGGTAGTTGAAAAAGGTGCATGTGACTGTGTCCGAAAGTGTCTGCTACTTTTATCATTGGTTTGTCAGTTCATTGAAGGAGTCATATATTGACATAAAGATAAGTTCAAGTAGATACATTTGCGGCCCAATCTTTATCCAACAACAAGAAGTCAGGCCCAGGTTTGCATGTGATTTTGGTTTTTGTCATCGGCCAAATCATAGTCTTGTGGCATTTATTGTTGTTGATTCAAATGGTGTCAGCCCACTACTTGTTGTCAGCCCAATCAGAATAGTCTTAACTTGAAATTGTCGGCCATCAATTTGTAGGAAACATTGTGTATGTTTTGAAAAAGAGATTCTTTGCTACTTTTAATTGAGAGGTTCAAGAAAGTTATATTGATAAAGTGAAACTAAGAGTTGATTTTGAGATTGATCAGGTTGTTTGAAGGTTAACAAGTTGTTTGAAAGTGTTACTAGTTCGCACAAGGTGTTTGAACAGTTTGTTTAAAATGGCAGAAATGTTTGATGAAAAAGAAAACCATGATCTTGAAAGGATAAATGATTGGTATCGAGGGTATTTCAGTAGTCATTATCAAGGTTTGTCCAAAAATGTTTGGGTTAACCGGTTCGAATGTTTTCTGTGTAAGAAAGATGAAAAATTAGATGATCTGGAGAAGCGATTTGATCGTTTGATTGACCATTTGAAAGAAAACAAGATAATGATATCAGAAGCTGACATAGTATCAAAGTTTGCTAATGGATTACCAGCTGAATGGGATGATTTTTTTGGAAAATCTAAGAAAGAATTCTAGTTTTTCAAAATTATCTTTAAGTAAATTCATCAGTAAACTTACAACACATAGATATGATAATGAAGAGAAAAAGAAAGAGTTGTTGAATAGGATAGAAAATAATTTGAAAAAATTAAGTTTGGATGTGGTTGTAGAACAGAACAAAAGAGTCTGTGTGTGTCTTAGTGCAAAAGATGTTATGAAATACGATATAAAGAGGGGTTGTTATATTGATGAGAATATGAATCCTCTTGACTTCGTTAAAATCTTTTGTGCAGGAACATACAAGATGGAAACAGAGCAAGTTCAAAAGAATGAAGAATCTGTGAAGATTGAATCCTCAAGTTCTGACTCAGGTTGCTCGAAATGTGATAAACTTGAGGCTGACAATGGCAAACTATTGAAGGATGCGGAAAGTTTGACATTGGAAATCAAGAAGTTGAACGATGAGAAGCAATTTGATGATAAACAGATTCTTGTTTTGCAAGAAAATTTTGAGAAGTTGAAATCTGAAAATGTCAAACTGTTGAGTGGTTTGGACAGTTTGACATTAGAAAACAAAATTTTGAAAGAAAACGAAAAAGATTTTGAAAATGAAAAAGTAAAAATTGAGAAAGATTTTCAAAGTCAAATAAAAATTTTAGAAGATGAGAAAGATTT
The DNA here is from genome assembly GCA_030545235.1 of Helianthus tuberosus. NCBI lineage: Eukaryota > Viridiplantae > Streptophyta > Magnoliopsida > Asterales > Asteraceae > Helianthus > Helianthus tuberosus. The sequence goes on along the minus strand of JARYGA010058754.1, from coordinate 32,055 downwards.
GTTTGGTAAAAACAATCTTGAAAAACAAATTGAAATCAATTCTCATCTTGAAAAGATTATTCGACTTGAAAAAGGAAGCAGAGTGTGCTCAAAAGAAAATCAAGGAATGGGAAGAAAAGTTGAAGGTGTTTGTGAATACTTCAACTATTCCTTGTCCAAAACCTATTAATTCAGTTCCAATAAGTGACAATGTCACAAACTATGACAAAGTCGTAGTTGAAGATTGCGATGAAAAATCTGATGATGAAAAAGAAAAAATTGACAAAAAGAATTTATTTTTGAAGTTAAAAGAAAAATTTCAAGAAACTGTTCCACAATCAACCGAAAAGGGAGAATGCTATAAGCAAAAACCTTTGAAGAAGAAAGTGGGACAGAAACAAAAAATTAAAAATTTGAAAAATGTTCAAAAAGAGAATAACAGCTCATCAGATCGATCATCCAATCGCAATCAAAAACCACAAAAAGTAAAAATTAAAAATTCAAAAATTGTTGGTAATGAGTGGTGCAGGTCGGACCACAGTGCTCAAAAGCCAAATCCAGCAAACCAAAGGAGGAAAGATTATCACCAAGCCAAACAGTGCTTTGATCTAAATGTTTGGACTAAAAATGGTGATTGGTACGATAACAGAGTGTGTTACAGATGCGGTTATCAAGGACACATTGCTGTTAACTGCCAGAGTTGGAGTTATGAGACGAGGAGATGCTATAACTGCCATATCAAAGGTTACATTGCCAGAGATTGCCTAAGGAGATCGAATGAAAGATCGAGGGCTGAATCTCAGAAGCAGGTAAAGAATCCAGTCAATGTCAAGCCCAAAGAACAGAAGGTTCAAGAACCTAAAGTTCAAGAAAAGAAAGTGAAGCTTTCACAAGGCCAGAAAGACAGACTGAGGAAGAAGAGGAAGAAGGCGAGAGAGTATCTCGAAAGAATTTTGTCCTCAGATACAACTGGTAAAACAGATAAAAGTTCTGATAAATCGTCTTGCTCACCAAAGAACAACAAATCAAGCAAAACGCATTCATCAGATACAAATCTGAGGAGGAAAGAGGAAAAGAAGAAGAAGAAAGTTTGTGGCAATGAATCTGTTTCTTCGGAAACAAAGGAGCCACATGTCGGCGATGAATCTGGCTCATCAAAGTCAGACAAGCCACATTCAGGCAATGAATCTGGTATGGTAAAACCAGAAGAGCCATGTGTTGAGGTAAAAAATGAGAATTCTAGTCTAACAATGGATGATTCAAATTTTCCACCATTGTTGAACAAGAATTCAAAAGCACCCAAGGACCGTCAGGCTTGGGTGAATTTGTTTAAATGAAAAACCTGACTTGCCGGAGTTCCCAGGTTGGTAAGCGTGGAACATGAATCGGCATATTTCTTGAGAAATTCACGAAAGTGATTTCGACTTACAAGTGGTAAATCAGGGACATTAAGTTGTACTTGATTTTCTACAAGTGATGTTTGTGGTTTGATCTTAAAAATGTTAGTTTTTATAAGTGGTTAAAGAAAACAAGTTGATGAATGAAACCCCGAATTTGTGAAATGACACGCAAAACTAATTTTCCGGAAAAACCATTTTGATTAAAACAAACTTAAGTGTTTTGAAATCACTATGGGAAAATGTTTTGTTGTCAGGGGGAGTTCTGATTGTTCAAGCCAAGTGAATGGAGAATTGAAGTGATTCTCATCATGTTGTCACATTTCTTGTACAGTTTGTTTCAAATTTTCCCAGAAAATCAAAATTGAGACATATTTTGATTTTAGGGGGAGTAAAAATTTTAAAAAAATTAGAAAATTCCAAAAACATTGAAAAATGCAAAAATGAGTTTTGTTGTCAAAAAGAGGAAATGATAGTAGATCAGTTGGACTGTCACAGCATGCTAAAGAAATGGAGAGATAAAATGTGATAAACGATCTCACTAAAGATGTGACGATAGGCTCAGCTAGACTAGTAGATTTGCGATAACGATACAAACCTAAAATGAAAAGCCTAGTTCTAGTGGGAAACATGATTGAAAGCATAGTACTTAGTTTTGTCCTTCTTGATTGTGTGCCTACTCAGTAATCGCTGATTGTCGAAAGACATAAAACTGGTTAAGTTTGTGAACTTTCACAACTTTGCTGAAAAGTCGCTGTGATTGTGCATTTCATTTTGCAAAGATTTAAACTTGTTTTATTTCTTTATTTTGTTTAAGCATCGGACAAGATTTAAACTTGTTTTATTTCTTTATTTTGTTTTATTTAAACTTGTTTTATTTCTTTATTTTGTTTAAGCATCGGACATCCGCTGTGATTGTGCATTTCATTTTGTTGCCTAAACGTTCTCCTTTATTTTCTTTGGTGTTTCGTTTAAGCTTTGGACCTCCTCTGCGTATACGGAAGTATCGACCTGGTGGTTAAAGCCTAAACAACTTCAACTTATTTTTATTTTCTTATTTTGTTTAAACATTGGACTTTCTCTGCGTATACGGAAGTATCGACCTGATTGTTAATGTTTAAACATTCTGCTTTGTTTTCGCACAATTCACAGTCGATAAAAGTTTAAAGGCATTGCTTGAGTTAGTGTATTGCATGATGAGGGGATATGCTGAGATCGTGGGGTCCATAAGAATTTAGTGCTATCTTAATATACCTTAAAGTATCGGTAAGCAGATTGAAAGTTTTTAGTTTGAGTTTAAGTGGACAACAATATCGTCAATCAATGTGAATCGTTTAGAACTGAAAATGTTTAAAGCTTAACGGTGCTAGTGATTGGTCAAAAACTGATATGATCCTCTTACACAATCTCACAAAAAAATATTGTTGGTAAATATTTCTTTACTGCATAGCATTTCATTCTATTTCAAAAACCTAAAAAGATTTTCGGTGTGTTTTAGCATAAATTTTTGAAAATACAAAAAGATTTTCGACAACTGATGTTGATGAGTTGTTTTTCGAAATTCCAAGTGCTGAATATGATGAACTGGTTTGGGAGTGTGTGTACTGAATTGAAAATTTTTGAAGTAAGAAAGAAGTTGAGATTAGTTAATCAGGGTCATTAATTTGAACTTGGTGTAACTATTTCTAGTAAGTTTTTCTTAGTGATTTAAGTAAAAACTTATGTGTTTGTGAGAAGATTGTGCAGGAAATGAACTTAAACAGAGTTAAAGCCAGGATGCAATCTCAAGGTGATAGCTAATTCCAGACAGCGATCCCATCATGATGAGAGGGGGAGTCTGACGAGGTTAGATCCAAAGAGAAGATCCTGGTATATGCTAAGAAAGAAAAGAGACTGATAAAGAGTGAAGATGCGAAGACTCGACACTTAAGACTCGTCAACATCTGAGGGGGAGTCTGTTAGTGCATACATCTGTCGTCTTATGTCGAGTCTCGGGTTCGTTGCGGATCTAAACAAGCATGACATCACAAGTGACATCACATAGGTGACATCACAAGTGACATCATGGAATATGAAATTAGATGGTAACCGTTTGAAATTGTAATGACCGTTTGAGAGTGTTAGTTTGAATGTCATGTACGTTTGAAAGTGGTGACCGTTTGAAGCATGGTATGCCATCTTCAAACGGTCAGGGTTCTCCCTATAAATAGGCTTCAAACTTTCATCATTTGTAACGTTCTAGTTTCCGACGCCGAGGTGCTGTCGAAGTGTCTCTGTACTGTAAATCTGTTCAAGATCAATAAACAAGACATTTAATAGTGAATCCAAGCTAAACGAAGACCGAATCAATGAATTCCGCCTCTGATTCTGTCTGAGCACTCTTCTGATCGACTCGTTAGGTCGTTTCACGATCCTACATACTGTGAACCAAGGAAAAGTAGTGGCTCAATTAAATAAATAAACATGTTTTGTAAATCAGGGAATTTACTTGTGAAATTCCTCTATTGTAACTTACGGGGTTTATCCCGAATTATGAAATAAACTAATCGGGCATTTCAAGTAATAAAAGATCTGGAAAATCTTCCGCTGTCAACAAAATTAATAAATACCACGGGTTTCTATCCCGCGGCTCCTGGACCGGATCAAACGTCACAGCCCCCGGCCCGGTTTTACCCGTTTCAGGAGCCGCGGGACAGAAAACCCGTGGTAAATATTATGTTGGCAGCGGAATTTTAACAGGATCTTTTAAAACTTAAAAATGCCCAATTATTTTATTTCACAAATGGGAATAACACCCATAATTTACAATAAAGGTGACTTCACTGGGAAATCCCTGTTTTTACAAAAACATGTTTCTTTATTTTATTGAGCCACTTCTTCAAGCTTGCAGTACTATACGACACTTTTTCCTGGATCACAGCAGATCACCTGAAACATGTTTTAAAAAGGTTTTATCAGCAGGGAAATACTGGTGAGTCACTCAAGTTACACAAAACGACACATTGTTATAATATATAGTATTAAGGGTGATTACATTGTTTCTATCAACCAATTACCCCAAATAAGTATTTGTCACTCGACTGTATCTGTGACTATTTGTTCGTAAGGCACAGTTTGAGAAACCACTTACCCCTAATCAAATTCCTCAAGATACTCAGCAGATACTGAGGAAGGAATATTTGTTCGTAAGGCATAGTTTGAGAAACCACTTACCCCTAATAAAAGAAGTTGGATTATTAGAAAAAGCCAAGAGAAAATAAAGAAGTCATAACCAAAAGGAGTGAGGAGTAACAAGGAAACTCAGGAAATAGGCAATAACCCACCATGGGAAGATGAATTAGACGAACAATGGTCAGATCTCTATATGTTAGCCACTACAGCAGTAAATGCTAACCTATAGTTAAACCACCAAACTCGTACCAGTACCCATATTATCTATAAGCCAGAAACTTTGCCCATTAAATAAACAACTTAGTAAGAAAAGATACACTAAAATAAATTATCCCTAGTATATTACAGTTGTAATTTATAATAGGTATAGTAAATTCGTAATATTTTATCTTAATCAATCCATTTGTATAATTACTTAATTTTTCCGATTGCCTTTCTGGGATTATGTGAAAATTCAATTTACAAAATTTTAACCTAGAATTTTGTGTGTTTCTTCATATCTGCTAAGTAGCATGAATGAATTATCTGAAGCTCTTCAGAATCTCAATCTCTATTCTATTAATGTGGAAGTTTCCAAAGACTTTACTGGTTATTGTGCTGACGTTGAGGAACCTATGGAATTTCAAGCCCAACCACCAGAAAAACCTAAGCCAAAGAAAAGAAGAAGAATTGTGGGCTGGAGGCGTGTACGCCGAAGGAAACCAGTAACTTGGAAAGTTGCCAAGACGGAGGACCCAATGGATAAAGGAAAAGGAATAGAAATTGGAGAAAGTTCCAGGCGAGCCGAGGAAATGCCGTTGCAGGAAGAGCTAGATTGCATACTGGCAAGTTGTGATATCCTTAAGCCGGTTAATGAAAACCTTTTTACTTATCCTGCTGAAACCCAACTCCTAATGAATTTGGAACCAGCCATCCCAGATCCCCTTGTCAACACCCGACCTTTAGGAGAAGTGGAAGAATGGTAGACCAATGACTGGCTGTTCCAGAATCCCTTAAATAACCCTTATACCTTTTTCCCTCAGTTTGACCCAGAGCCTGCACCAAACATACCGATGAGCAATGAGAATTTGGTTGAACTCCGCCATTTTGGCGAGGAGCTTGTGGATGCAGGGAATCGAATCCGGGAAGTGGGAGAATAGATCTCCTGGAAATACGACGAGAGGGAACATCGCTTCTAAGATGCCAGCTGATGGGGATAGTGTGAAGCCATGGTTGTGGTTGTATAATAATAGTAGTAAAATATAATCCTGTAAAATAACTTAAAAATAAAACTTTTGTAAGATAACAAGTGTGTACGGACGCATAATATAATATATAAAAATGGAAGTCGAGAAATCGACAATTTTGGCTATACGTGTTGACATGAGTAGGTGCGATTATTTTGTTATGTTTGGTTATTAATTATTTTATGCTAATCACTTATATATATTAAATTACCAGATGGAACACGCTGGTAATGAACAAGTTAACGAGGGTAACCAATCTGAACAAAATCACGAAGATCAATTTCTGAACAGGCAAGATATCGAGAATATCGTTGCTCAGGGAATAGCCAATGCTATTCCAGCAATCCTTTCTGCTTCCCGAAATCCAATTGAACCTCAACAACTTATTCCTAGCAAACGTACACATGGCGATAATTTCAGTAATAGTGTAAATGGAGGCGGCAAGCATACTAATAACAACAACGATGGGATGCAAGCTCCACTCCTTAAGAAAATGAAAGCTGCAACGCCTGGTTGTACTTACAAGGAGTTTCTTGCCTGTTAACCAGTTGAATTTGCAGGCAACGAAGGGGCGACTGCTGCACTACGTTGGTTAGAGAAAACTGAGGCGGTGATTAAAATAAGTAAATGTGCTAAGGAAGACAAAGTCATGTATGCGTCGCATCTTTTTAAAGAAGGGGCGCTAGAATGGTGGAATACGGTACTTTAAGCGAAGGGAAGTGATGTGGCCTATGCCATGAGCTGGGAAGAATTTAAGTGGCTGGTGGAAAGAAAATTCTGCCCTGAATATGAGAAAGAATAAATGGCAAATAAATTTCAGAACCATCGGATGGTGGATGTAGATTGTCAAGGATATACTTCGACATTCTTCGAGTATGCGAGAGTGGTACCAACCCTAGCTTCGCCAGAGCCGGTGCTTATTTCCCGCTATATTTGGGGATTGATTGGTGAAATCCGTGATATCGTTAAAGCTGCGAGACCTCGCACTATTGACGATGCTGTGGAATTAGCTAACACCCTAACTGACGGGCTGATACGTACAAGAGAAGAAAATAGAAAGAATGAAGTGGCCCAAAAGATTACCCAGGGTTTCCGTATGGGTAACCGTAGTAATTTCAAGAGAAAGGGAACCGGGTAATCTTCCACAATTCCATTTTGCAATGCCTGTAAAAGGAAGCATTTTGGAAGATGCAAAGGGTATTGCCACTTCTGCAAAATCCCGGGGCACCAAGAAGAAGATTGCAGGAAGAAGAAAGCAACAATCTGCTACAACTGCGGAGAAACTGGACATTTCAGGCCAGACTGCCCGAAATTAGCCAAACCAGCTGATAACAATACCAAACCCGCAGAAGGAACTACCAAAAGAAACGCAAGAGCCTTCCAGTTGACTACTCAGGAAGCAGAGCTAATCCCTGACGTGATAGCTGGTACGTTCCTAGTTCACAACGTCTATGCAAAAGTATTATTTGACTCTGGTGCAAACCAAAGTTTTATAAATACTTTATTCTGCCAAGCTCTTAACTTACCCTTAACCAACCTTAGGCAGATTTTTACAGTTGAAACGGCCGATGGGAATTCTGTTAACATAGATAAGGTTTTGCAAGATGTAAAGATAGAACTCTTAAGTCATAAATTCTCTGCAAACCTGTTACCTATGAATTTAGCTGGATTCGATATAGTATTAGGAATGGATTGGTTGGTAGCCAACCAAGCTTGAATTCTCTGTGATAAAAAATTCCATAGAAATTTATACACCCACAGGAGAATTAGTGGTGATTACAGGAGATAAACCACGAAAGCCACTAAAATTCATTTCAGTAATGAAATTGGCCAGTTATTCCAGAAAACAAGAAGCGGTGTATATGATTTCATTAATCATTAACACGAAAGGTAAAGAAATTAAAGAAATTCCTGTAGTATCAGAATACCCGGATGTCTTTCCGGAAGAACTACCAGGATTACCACCCAATAGGGAAGTCGAATTTAGAATTCATCTAATTCCTGGAACTACACCGATAGCTAAGGCACCTTATCGGTTAGCACCCACCGAAATGCTAGATTTGAAAAAGCAGTTAGACGAATTATTAAGCAAAGGAACCTAGTTCATCCCCGTGGGGAGCTCCAGTGTTGTTCGTAAAGAAGAAAGATGGGTCAATGAGAATGTGTATCGATTATAGTGTAACACCTGTGCCTCCACGGCCATCAAACAAATACCAAACCAATGAAATATTATATTTCATACTTGGGATTTGTAAAAATATGTGTATCATTTGCACATATCAATTCTTGTTCGATTTCAAGCTCTAAATCGCTTTCTGGAAGGTCATACGCGCACTGATGCGTAAATATAACCAGTTTAATCCAATGAACACTCCGGAATAGTGAAATAGACTTAACATACCTTAAATAACCTTTACATAACTTAGATATAAGTTTTGGAAGGTTTGGTGTGGTGAAATCAAAGTTAAATCCCTTACAGGGACTAAAGTTGACAAACTGCGAAAGTATGCCAATTTGAACTGTAACAGACATTCCAGGACATGACCATAAGTTAAACATACCATAAATATCCTTTACATAGCTTAGAAATAGGCTTTGAGGGGTTCGGTATGCTAAAATAAACTTTTGGGTCATTCAGGGACTAAAAGTGTCAAAAAGTGCACAAGTTTGCATTTTCGCGCATAACTTACGTTCTGAATACATCTGGACATCCAAAAAAATTTATGTAAGCATGACTATATTATGTTTTAGTGTTCGCCATAAGAAAAATCCATTCGTCGCGTCATTTGGATCGATTTTCGCACTTATGCGCATTCCATCGTAATTAAGCGAACATCGCGTTCGTACGACCAAACGAACCATCATCCGGAATATTTTTGAACATGTTTTGAGTTCCCTATACTTTAACTTCATTTTAGAGCCTTGAAATGAGGTTAATGGGGTTCAAACGCATCGAAAATCGCTTAAAAGGGCTGCAGGGACTAAACCTGTCACTTTTGAAACAATTCTGGAACTGGGAGGCAGTGGCGTAGCGCGAGTCCTAAGGGCCTAGGCAGTCGCGCTACGCGAATGCATGATCTGGATCAGATTCAATGTTTTAACAAGCGGGTCCCAGCTGTTCGATTCTCAACCACACATTCTCAATCGTCTAGTCAGCGGATAAGAACCTAATTTCAGCCACCATAAGGTTCCGACAAGTGTACGGGTTGGATCATGGCACGTTTTCCATGAAACGATCCTAACGGTTCGGGTATTCCTATAAATACCCAACCCACACAACCTCATTTTGCACTAGAATTCTGATTTGAGAGCTCTAAGTTGAAACCATTGTTTCATACCTGAGTTCTTGGATCGGAATTAGCATTCGGGGACCCTTCGTAAGTATTCTTTCGTTCTTTTCCTTATTTTACTGCTTTTCGAGTCAGAAAGTCAAACTTTGTTTGACTTTCAGCGTTGACCAGTAATGGTCAATGCGAAGTTCGTTTGAACTTCGCAACGTGAGTGTAATCACGTTGGTCATAGTCCCTTGGGACTATGCCCACTGATTACCACGTTGTCTAGGGTCGTAGGGTAGGCGATCTAATAAATCGCCTATACCTTCGAACCCGACCCAGTTTGGTCGATCATTAGGATCCGACCAAATACATTAGGTGACCATAGTAGGTAGGGAATAACCTTCCGAGGTTAGACCCTATGGTCGCTTCGTTTAAGTAGTTGTATGATAGGTAGTTTATATGCTTTAGGTAAATTACCAGAATACCCTTTTCATGTATAATTGGTAATTAAGCATATGTAACCTAAACTTTTGTCACATAACTGATTATGTAACATGTTTAGGCATATAACACTTGTCATAGGACTAGTTAGGCGGTCCGAACGCGTTTCACGCGAACGACGCGTTAAAGTAGCATAAGCTACCTAAACGGGTCGTAATGGGTCGTAAACACTTAGGTTAAGTTTCATTTAGTATGTAGGCTTTGTTAAACCAAATGACACGAGTCTCTACACTCGTTTGGTTTACAAACCCTAATGCTACCCGATCTTCCGATCTAGGTCCGGTTAATTAACATAGTTACCTATATTAGGTGCCGTTTGATATCCGCGATCTCTATCATTGTTTGGTTGTTACTCAAGGACTTCTGAGCAATCTCAAGTGAGTACATAGACCCCTCTTTTACTGTTTTCCAAACTGTTTTGGGGTGGAACACATGTGCCTACTTGTTACTTTCATGCTTTCCTGTTTTCACATCATATACTTGCTATGTTCGTTAGTACATTTATAGTACATGATTTCATGGTGTTCTATGCTTTGTATGATGACTTTGCATACTTAGTACATTGTTTTACATGAATTTTCTACTTTGTATGATGACTTTGCATACTTAGTACATTGTTTTATACTGCATCTCTGTTGCATATGTTCCAGTAACATATGGACACATTGTTTTACAGCTCTACCTTGTATGTTTACTCTAGCATACTAGGTACATTATCTTCATAAAACATGCTTACATTTTGGTATGACATTTGGTTTGTTTAAACTATACTATACATTCATTAACACCGATCATGCCGCTCGGTAGTAGGTAGTGGTACCATAGGACTTGACAAATCCCATTCCGGACATCCCAGGGAAAGGGGATGAAAGGAATGACCGAATCCGAATACATATTCTCTTGATAACTCACTTTTACATAGTTATCCGTCTGTCTCAAGGCTTGGATGTATGAATTTTCACAATACCGCATAAATGTTCATATTCAGTATAGCATGCATATATCTTACAAAACATAACTTTGATTTAAACCAAGTTTTACTTCAATACTCTGTTTTGTACATTTTTACTTATGGTTTAAGTAGTCTAAATTTTACTTACCATACATATCATTTTGGTTATACATTACTTGACTACTTTTGGACTATAGACATTTGACTTGGAATCTTGACATGAACATTTTACATTGTTTGGTTTGGTTTGATTAAGTGATTAAGTAACGATGCGTGTGTAATATGATACAAGCATGGTGGATACGCCGCTGGTACTTCCTATATATAAGTGTTTGTATGGTATTACATGTCGTAACGTTATTTGAATCATTTCAGTTTGAGACATAGAACATTTCATACAAATAACATACTTTTCACAAGACATTGATTTATAAACAACTTATCTTATGCAAACATATTTTACTTGGTTATTCATTTAACCTTACATTTATTTATACTTATCATCTGATCTTATCGTTTTTCAAATGATTTAAAAGACAAAGCAAATAACAAGGTTCATGACTAAACATTTTCTCAAACATAAGTCATGAATCTTATTTTCACAAAACCTATGTATCTCACAGGCATTTTTATGCTGACGTACCTATTTTCACATGTGTTTTTCAGGAACTGTTGCATAAGTTGATCAAGATACACATAGACAGACTTGGGCTTTAGTGACAATAAAAGATGCAAGACTAGTTAATTATGTTGTATTTCCTTGTTTGTTAAGACATTGTAACACTTTTAATCAATAAAACGAAACTTAAATTTCCATGGTTGTGAAACATTAATTCTGTTACAACACTCCCCGATGTTTCCGCCACGTTTTGTATGTTCCACGTGGTCGGGGTGTGACAGAAAAGATGGTATCAGAGCCAATGGTTATAGGGAATTAGGTTATTAGTAATGCTTTGACCTAGTCTATAATCTTCTTAGGACCCTAACGCGAGTTTACTTGCGTTTAGTCATAAAACAATACCGTCACCTATCCTTAGGCGACGACCACAACAAGAACATAATTTTCGAAACCGCTTTGAAAACTAATCATCTGTTCTAGGATGATTTATTACTAGGTTTTGAACCCTCTGTTATAAGGTTTTGAACCCCTTTGAGTTTTCAAAAATCTCGTCAAGGTTTTGGGTTTTAAATAATGTGAACACGTGCAAACTGGAAGGGTGAATGCCTGTATTCTGAGTTTTCTGTCTAGGCAAGCACTTCGTATATATCTCAAACAGACGCGAGACCAGTTGTGCTTACCTGGGAATTCTTGGGATGAGTGTTCACTTATAGGCGAGCATGTCTTCGCGATACATTATATTGACCCGCTTACTTTGATTAGTCACTGTCTCATTTGTTTGCCTTTGGTAACAAACAAATGGTCACAATCTACATGCCTTGTCATTTTCTTTTGACTATCTTTCGCTTGTTTTCTCCTATGCCTTTCGTTATCTTCAAGATGCTTCTTCATCGCAACAACAATGTCCGAACCAGGTGCTGCAATTACCCAGGGAATAGGCGTCGTACTCCAGAGGACCGTTGACTTAGCTATCACCATGACTCGCCTCAGGGGTGAAGCTGTATAAGGGAACTGCTCCTTGGTGCAATCCATGCCATCGTCATTATTCAAATCAAATACCTTGTTTCAAATGTACCCACGGTGGACGATGGAGACATTTGGTTAACATATGCCGCTTTGCAATCCAAAGCAAAGCTGTTACAAATCCTGCTGCTGCTCAACCTTCAAACTCTGCTTCATATGTCGCTTGACATATCTGGCGCCTCAACCTCATGAACTTTCTACCTTATGTATCGACGTAAGCACGCCTAGTGCAAGGTGTCGGAACACTCTCGTTACACAAACTCCAAAATCCATGTAGGATCTTTCTATATTCATAATTAGATCCTTGTGGATGGGTATCATTCATCGGAGTCCTTAATTGAATTCTTTGTATGATTCAATACGTACATCACAATTCAATAGGGACAAAGCCGAATTTCTTTTAAGATTATCCTATCTTCATGGATGGATTCTTGAAATGATTAAAGTGCCAAATGAAATCCACGAATTGGATTCCTGGTGTGCTTTAAGTATCCGCGTCCAAAGATAACAAATTAATAACCAAGTTAAACAACTAAGAGATTATGTGCTTATGTGTTTTCTTATGTGTTTTGTGTTTTTGTATACTCTGGATATTCGCTATCCAAATCCTCGTAAGATCTTTCTTATCTTCATATGAAGGATTCGTAGTAGGATATTCAAAAAGGTACTATCTTAAATCCTTAATGGACTTCCACGTTGTAGTTAAGTCCCTTGGATTATAAAGTACTATTCCAAAGTTTAAGGGAAACATGTGTTGAAAAGTTAAATACATCCTACGTCGGTGTAGTTAAATGTTTTTGAATTAAAGAGATCCTACGTCGATCTAAAGTTAAATACATCCTACGTTGGTGTAGTTAAATGTTTTTGAGTTAAAGAGATCCTACGTCGATCTAAAGTTAAAGAGATCCTACGTCGATCTAAAGTTAAATACATCCTACGTCGGTGTAGTTAAATGTTTCTCTTAGATAGTTGAGTTAAAGAGATCCTACGTCGATCTAAAGTTAAATACATCCTACGTCGGTGTAGTTAAATGTTTCTCTTAGGTAGCTGAGTTAAAGAGATCCTACGTCGATCTAAATTAAATAGATTGGTCCGACAATCTAGTTAAATACATCCTACGTCGATGTAGTTAAATTTTTCCCGTGGGTAGTTTGGTTAAAGAGATCCTACGTTGATCTAAGTTAAATAGATTGGTTCGACAATCTCGTTAAATATATCATGTGTTTATGTAGTTAAATAGGCCCTCGGGTGGTCTAAATCAAGAGATTATTTGTTAATCCAATCCTTTGGTGACCTAGTTAAAGTGACTCTATTGCAGTCAAGTTAATTCACCACAGGTTTATTCGTTTGATTTTTCCCCATACGCATTATGAAATGAACTGTGCGGACTGTGCAAGGAACTACGTAATTATGGAGGCCTACATAATTATGGAATTCAGTGCACAGAAACCACAGAAAGTTTTGTCATGTGTTAAGACCAACAGTGGCAAGAGTAATGATACGGGAGAAGTCTTGGACTTCGACCAATATCATTTATTCTCACACTCCCCAATTCTGATCTCAATCATACACACAGTTTCCTATGATGAGTCTTCATAAGAAACGTTCTTCTGTCCGTAGTTCAAAACTCCATGTTTTGTTACTACAATGACTTCACTTTGATGGTTGACATTTTCGCTATGAATCCTAACATAGCCCAGAGTCCTACTTAGGGTTCAAGGGGTTCATTCAAAGCGAAAACATCACCGTCGTCTCCACAAGTTTCTCCTAAAATTAAATTTCGGGACGAAATTTCCTAAAGTAGGGGAGACTGTAACACCTGTGCCTCCACGGCCATCAAACAAATACCAAACCAATGAAATATTATATTTCATACTTGGGATTTGTAAAAATATATGTATCATTTGCACATATCAATTCTTGTTCGATTTCAAGCTCTAAATCGCTTTCTGGAAGGTTATACGCGCACTGATGCGTAAATATAACCAGTTTAATCCAACGAACACTCCGGAATAGTGAAATATACTTAACATACCTTAAATAACCTTTACATAACTTAGATATAAGTTTTGAAAGGTTTGGTGTGGTGAAATCAAAGTTAAATCCCTTACAGGGACTAAAGTTGACAAACTGCGAAAGTATGCCAATTTGAACTGTAACAGACATTCCGGGACATGACCATAAGTTAAACATACCATAAATATCCTTTACATAGCTTAGAAATAGGCTTTGAGGGGTTCGGTATGCTAAAATAAACTTTTGGGTCATTCAGGGACTAAAAGTGTCAAAAAGTGCACAAGTTTGCATTTTCGCGCATAACTTACGTTCTGAATACATCTGGACATCCAAAAAAATTTATGTAAGCATGATTATATTATGTTTTAGTGTTCGCCATAAGAAAAATCCATTCGTCGCGTCATTTGGATCAATTTTCGCACTTATGCGCATTCCATCGTAATTAAGCGAACATCGCGTTCGTACGACCAAACGAACCATCATCCGGAATATTTTTGAACATTTTTTGAGTTCCCTATACTTTAACTTCATTTTAGAGCCTTGAAATGAGGTTAATGGGGTTCAAACGCATCGAAAATCGCTTAAAAGGGCTGCAGGGACTAAACCTGTCACTTTTGAAACAATTCTGGAACTGGGAGGCAGTGGCGTAGCGCGAGCCCTAAGGGCCTAGGCAGTCGCGCTACGCGACTGCATGATCTAGATCAGATTCAATGTTTTAACAAGCGGGTCCCAGCTGTTCGATTCTCAACCACACATTCTCAATCGTCTAGTCAGCGGATAAGAACCTAATTTCAGCCACCATAAGGTTCCGACAAGTGTACGGGTTGGATCATGGCATGTTTTCCATGAAACGATCCTAACGGTTCGGGTATTCCTATAAATACCCAACCCACACAACCTCATTTTGCACTAGAATTCTGATTTGAGAGCTCTAAGTTGAAACCATTGTTTCATACCTGAGTTCTTGGATCGGGATTAGCATTCGGGGACCCTTCGTAAGTATTCTTTCGTTCTTTTCCTTATTTTACTGCTTTTCGAGTCAGAAAGTCAAACTTTGTTTGACTTTCAGCGTTGACCAGTAATGGTCAATGCGAAGTTCGTTTGAACTTCGCAACGTGAGTGTAATCACGTTGGTCATAGTCCCTTGGGACTATGCCCACTGATTACCACGTTGTCTAGGGTCGTAGGGTAGGCGATCTAATAAATCGCCTATACCTTCGAACCCGACCCAGTTTGGTCGATCATTAGGATCCGACCAAATACATTAGGTGACCATAGTAGGTAGGGAATAACCTTCCGAGGTTAGACCCTATGGTCGCTTCGTTTAAGTAGTTGTATGATAGGTAGTTTATATGCTTTAGGTAAATTACCAGAATACCCTTTTCATGTATAATTGGTAATTAAGCATATGTAACCTAAACTTTTGTCACATAACTGATTATGTAACATGTTTAGGCATATAACACTTGTCATAGGACTAGTTAGGCGGTCCGAACGCGTTTCACGCGAACGACGCGTTAAAGTAGCATAAGCTACCTAAACGGGTCGTAATGGGTCGTAAACACTTAGGTTAAGTTTCATTTAGTATGTAGGCTTTGTTAAACCAAATGACACGAGTCTCTACACTCGTTTGGTTTACAAACCCTAATGCTACCCGATCTTCCGATCTAGGTCCGGTTAATTAACATAGTTACCTATATTAGGTGCCGTTTGATATCCACGATCTCTAGCATTGTTTGGTTGTTACTCAAGGACTTCTGAGCAATCTCAAGTGAGTACATAGACCCCTCTTTTACTGTTTTCCAAACTGTTTTGGGGTGGAACACATGTGCCTACTTGTTACTTTCATGCTTTCCTGTTTTCACATCATATACTTGCTATGTTCGTTAGTACATTTATAGTACATGATTTCATGGTGTTCTATGCTTTGTATGATGACTTTGCATACTTAGTACATTGTTTTACATGACTTTTCTACTTTGTATGATGACTTTGCATACTTAGTACATTGTTTTATACTGCATCTCTGTTGCATATGTTCCAGTAACATATGGACACATTGTTTTACAGCTCTACCTTGTATGTTTACTCTAGCATACTAGGTACATTATCTTCATAAAACATGCTTACATTTTGGTATGACATTTGGTTTGTTTAAACTATACTATACATTCATTAACACCGATCATGCCGCTCGGTAGTAGGTAGTGGTACCATAGGACTTGACAAATCCCATTCCGGACATCCCAGGGAAAGGGGATGAAAGGAATGACCGAATCCGAATACATATTCTCTTGATAACTCACTTTTACATAGTTATCCGTCTGTCTCAAGGCTTGGATGTATGAATTTTCACAATACCGCATAAATGTTCATATTCAGTATAGCATGCATATATCTTACAAAACATAACTTTGATTTAAACCAAGTTTTACTTCAATACTCTGTTTTGTACATTTTTACTTATGGTTTAAGTAGTCTAAATTTTACTTACCATACATATCATTTTGGTTATACATTACTTGACTACTTTTGGACTATAGACATTTGACTTGGAATCTTGACATGAACATTTTACATTGTTTGGTTTGGTTTGATTAAGTGATTAAGTAACGATGCGTGTGTAATATGATACAAGCATGGTGGATACGCCGCTGGTACTTCCTATATATAAGTGTTTGTATGGTATTACATGTCGTAACGTTATTTGAATCATTTCAGTTTGAGACATAGAACATTTCATACAAATAACATACTTTTCACAAGACATTGATTTATAAACAACTTATCTTATGCAAACATATTTTACTTGGTTATTCATTTAACCTTACATTTATTTATACTTATCATCTGATCTTATCGTTTTTCAAATGATTTAAAAGACAAAGCAAATAACAAGGTTCATGACTAAACATTTTCTCAAACATAAGTCATGAATCTTATTTTCACAAAACCTATGTATCTCACAGGCATTTTTATGCTGACGTACCTATTTTCACATGTGTTTTTCAGGAACTGTTGCATAAGATGATCAAGATACACATAGACAGACTTGGGCTTTAGTGACAATAAAAGATGCAAGACTAGTTAATTATGTTGTATTTCCTTGTTTGTTAAGACATTGTAACACTTTTAATCAATAAAACGAAACTTAAATTTCCATGGTTGTGAAACATTAATTCTGTTACAACACTCCCCGATGTTTCCGCCACGTTTTGTATGTTCCACGTGGTCGGGGTGTGACATATAGGGAATTAAATAAGGTTACAATTAAGAATCGATATCCCTTACCCAGGATTGATGATCTTTTTGATCAATTGCATGGAGCTAGTTACTTTTCTAAGATAGATTTACGCTCAGGATATCATCAGTTGAAGGTACAAGAAGAAGACATACCTAAAACTGCTTTCAGAACTAGGTATGGTCATTACGTGTTTACAGTCATGCCCTTCAGACTAACAAATGCTCCAGCAGCATTTATGGACATGATGAATCGGATCTGTAAACCGTATTTGGATAAATTTGTAATTGTCTTCATTGACGATATACTTATTTATTCCAAAGGTCAGGATGAGCACTGTCAACACTTGCATGCACTCTTAACTTTGTTAAGAGAATAGAAACTTTACGCCAAATTCTCAAAGTGTGAATTTTGGCAACAAGAAGTGCAATTTTTAGGTCACATGGTAAATCACTAAGGCATTCACGTAGATCCTGCTAAGATAGAAGCGATCACCAAATGGAAGGCCCCGCAATCAGCTATGGAAATTAGAAGCTTTCTAGGGTTAGCTGGTTACTATAGACGATTTATTAAGGATTTTTCCAAAATAGCTGTGCCATTAACTAAGTTAACATGTAAAGCAGCTAAGTTTGAATAGGGACCTAGACAAGAAGAGGCCTTTAAGATTTTGAAGCAAAAGTTAACAAACGCTCCAATTCTAGCCTTGCCAGAAGGAACAGAAGATTTCGAAGTTTACTGTGATGCTTCTAAGCTAGGATTAGGATGTGTACTAATGCAACGCAAGAAAATAATTGCATATGCCACCAGACAATTGAAAAAGCACGAGGAAAATTATACGACTCATGACTTAGAGTTAGGAGCCAAAATTTTTGCCCTTAAAATTTGGAGACATTATCTGTATGGAAGTAAGTTTACTGTTTATACAGATCATAAAAGTTTAAGATACATATTTGGGCAAAAAGAATTAAACATGAGGCAAAGGAGATGGATGGAGATCCTAAGTGACAACGACTGTGATATTAAATATCACGAAGGAAAACAAACGTAGTTGGTGACGCTTTAAGTCGTAAGTATCATGAAAAGCAAAAGCGAGTTCATGCTCTTAGATTAAATCTACAGTTAGATTTAATGGAACAACTGAAGACTATTCAAGAAACAGCAATCAAGGATGATGCTGAAGGAATGAATGGAAGAATAAAAGAATTGGAACAAGGAAATGATGGAATTTGGAGATTCCATGTAAGAAAAATTTGGGTACCTAAGCAGGGGGAATTAAGAAATAAGATTTTAGAAGAAGCCCATAAATCTAGATATACCATGCCTCCTGGTAACAATAAAATGTACCAAGATTTAAGAAATAATTTCTGGTGGATAGGAATGAAAAAGGACATAGCTAGGTATGTTTCTAAATGTCTTACTTGTTCACAAGTTAAGGCAGAACACCAGAAACCCTCAGGGTTACTTCAACAACTAGAAATGCCTGTTTGGAAATGGGAACATATAACAATGGATTTTGTTACTAAGTTACCCAAAACCAGAAAAGGTAATGATGCGATTTGTGTAATTGTGGATCGATTAACCAAATCAGCTCATTTTCTACCCATGAAGGAAATCTTCAGCATGGAAAGGTTAGCCAAGTTGTATGTAGATGAAGTCGTATCATTACATGGAGTTCCACACTCCATTGTATCAGATAGGGATAGTCGTTTCACTTCCCATTTCTGGACAAGTTTCCAGGAAGCAATGGGAACCCGACTAAATCTAAGCACTGCATACCATCCTCAGACAGACGAACAAAGTGAAAGGACGATCCAAACCTTGGAAGACATGCTTTGGGCATGTGTGATAGATTTCGGTGGAAACTGGGATGACCACCTACCTTTAATTGAATTCTCCTATAACAATAGTTATCATGCAAGCATTGAAGCTGCCCCATTTGAAGCACTGTATGGACGAAAGTGTAGAACTCCAGTCTGCTGGGCAGAAATAGGAGAAAGCCAATTATCAGGTCCTGAAATAGTACAAGAAACTAACGACAAGATCACTCAAATCAAGGAAAGACTGAAAACGGCTCGAGATCGTCAGAAGAGCTATGCCAATAATCGACGCAAGCCACTAGAGTTTCAAGCAGGAGACAAGGTACTCTTGAAAGTTTCTCCTTGGAAAGGAGTAGTTCGGTTCGGTAAGAAAGGAAAGTTAAGTCCAAGGTACGTAGGACCATTCCCAGTAATACAGCGAATAGGACCAGTTGCCTATCGCTTACAACTACCAGAAGAACTAGCTGGAATACATGACGTGTTTCATGTATCCAATCTCCAGAAATGTCTATCGGACGAATCTCTGGTAGTACCTCTTCAAGATGTAGAGGTAAATGAAAAGTTAAAATTTGTTGAAAAGCCACTACAGATAGAAGACAGAAAGGTCAAGTTTCTCAAGCACAAGCGACTAGTGCTGGTCAAAGTCAAGTGGGATTCAAAGAGAGGACCTGAATATACTTGGGAGCTGGAATCAGAAATGAAGCGAAAATATCCCTACTTGTTCCAGTAAATCTCGAGGACGAGATTTTTATTAAGGTAGGGAGGATGTAACAACTCTCATTAAAATTACCATTTCTTATCTTATATTGCCCAATAGGAAACCCTAATTAATACACCCAATTGATATTGCATGACCCCTAAAATTTTCAGAATAGTTGAAATCAGGATCAGGGCCCCTTAAACTCAAGGGGGTATTCCCTAAATTATGTTTATCTGCTCAAAACGATTCTAAAACACGTAATTTCGAATTTCGTCGACTCAGCAGGGCTAAGTAGGTGACAAAGCAGGCCTAGCCTACTTTGGGTTTCCCCGCGACACGCGACAGGTGCGGGAGATCCTGTCGCGACACGCGGGAGGTACCAAATCAGACTATAAATTTAGGGGCTTGGGACTTGATCAGTTTGCATGTTTCGACGAAAAATTTCTTTACGTACGTTAAGTTATATGCTATTTCCTTCAAAAACACACACTGTCCTGAACCTCTGCTGCGATAACAGGGTAATAACTCGATCGCTGCTACGATTCAATGTCCGGTCGATTGAAACTATCCAATGGATGTTTAAGTGCTGCCCACATTGGGGCCATACTTTGTCATTCGTCGTAAATTCGATGGATGTTTAAGTATTGCACTTTGTCATTCGTTGTGAGGGTTTTTATCTCGTGAGTTATCATAAATGTTGTATTAATTACTGACCTAGTTCGTGTGCATTGTTATTTAAATTAGGTTACAAGGCTAATCAGTAGGCTAAACTCTGCCCGTTTAAGTTAGCAATGTGAGTCATTCTCTTTTGATCAACAATGTTTTTACAATAGTCCAATCATTTTCAAAAGTTATAATTACAGGGATTAAGTCGTGGTTATCTTGAATCACTGGCTAGTGGGGTATTGTGCACATTATTAATTTCTCACGGTTAGGCTAATAAATCCTAATAGTGATAATCATCACTACTTGGGGAAATAGACCCAATAGTGGTATGACCATCATCACCAGGAGGTGACACGGCGCCAGATAAAAATAAGATAGAAGCCATTGTAATCGCTCTTATGCTGTAATTTATAACTATGTGTCGTTTTATCAAATTTGAATGACTCGCCAGTATTTCCCCGCTGATAAAATATTTTTCAAAACATGTTTCAGGTGACTACTGTGAACCAAGGAAAAGTGCTACGGAGCACTAACAAGCTTGAAGTAGTGGCTCAATTAAATAAATAAACATGTTTTGTAAATCAGGGAATTTACTTGTGAAATTCCTCTATTCTAACTTACGGGGTTTATCCCGAATTATGAAATAAACTAATCGGGCATTTCAAGTAATAAAAGATCCTGGAAAATATTCCGCTGTCAACTCAATTAATAAATACCACGGGTTTCTGTCCCACTGCTCCTGGACCGGATCAAACCGGGACGGGGGCCGTGACAGAAAAAGGTGGTATGAGAGCCACTGATTTAAGGCAATTAAGTATTTAGAAATACTTAATTTTTTTCTGATTACCATCTTGTGATTATGTGTTTTGTTAACTGACTACTTGTTAGTTACAGTATGGGTAAGCAAAGACTTTCGGACATCTATCGTCAATTAGATAGTACACCAAAAGATAAGGGAACTTCATCCCAATCAAATTCCTCAAGATACTCAGCAGATACTAAGGAAGGAATATTTGTTCGTAAGGCACAGTTTGAGAAACCACTTACCCCTAATAAAAGAAGTTGGATTATTAGAAAAAGCCAAGAGAAAATAAAGAAGTCACAACCAAAAGGAGTGACGAGTAATAAGGAAACTCAGGAAATAGGCAATAACCCACCATGGGAAGAAGAATTAGACGAACAATGGTCAGATCTCTATATGTTAGCCACTACAGCAGTAAATTCTAACCTATAGTTAAATCACCAAACTCGTACCAGCACCCATATTATCTATAAGCCAGAAACTTTGCCCATTAAATAAACAACTTAGTAAGAAAAGATAGACTAAAATAAATTATCCCTAGTATATTACAGTTGTAATTTATAATAGATATAGTAAATTCGTAATATTTTATCTTAATCAATCCGTTTGTATAATTACTTAATTTTTCTGATTGCCTTTCTAGGATTATGTGAAAATTCAATTTACAAAATTTTAACCTAGAATTTTGTGTGTTTCTTCATATCTGCTAAGCAGCATGAATGAATTATCTGAAGCTCTTCAGAATCTCAATCTCTATTCTGTTAATGTGGAAGTTTCCAAAGACTTTACTGGTTATTGTGCTGATGTTGAGGAACCTATAGAATTTCAAGCCCAGCCACCAGAAAAACCTAAGCCAAAGAAAAGAAGAAGAATTGTGGACTGGAGGCGTGTACGCTGAAGGAAACCAGTAACTCCAAGACGGAGGACCCAATGGATAAAGGAAAAGGAATAGAAATTGGAGAAAGTTCCAGGAGAGCCGAGGAAATGCCGTTGCAGGAAGAGCTAGATTGCATACTGACAAGTTGTGATATCCTTAAGCCGGTTAATGAAAACCTTTTTACTTATCCTGCTGAAACCCAACTCCCAATGAATTTGGAACCAGCCATCCCAGATCCCCTTGTCAACACCCAACCTTTAGGAGAAATGGAAGAATGGTGGACCAATGACAGGCAGTTCCAGAATCTCTTAAATAACCCTTATACCGTTTTCCCTCAGTTTGACCCAGAGCCTGCACCAAACCCACCGATGAGCAATGAGAATTTGGCTGAACTCCGCCATTTTGACGAGGAGCTGGTGGATGCAGGGAATCGAATCCGGGAAGTGGGAGAACAGATCTCCTGGAAATACGACGAGAGGGAACATCGCTTCTAAGATGCCAGCTGATGGGGATAGTGTGAAGGTATGGTTGTGGTTGTATAATAATAATAGTATTAAAATATAATCCTGTAAAATAACTTTAAAATAAAATTTTGTAAGATAACAAGTGTGTACGGACGCATAATATAATATATAAAAATGGAAGTTGAGAAATCGACAATTTTGGCTATACGTGTTGACATGAGTATGTGCGATTATTTTGTTATGTTTGGTTATTAATTATTTTATGCTAATCACTTATATATATTAAATTATCAGATGGAACACGCTGGTAATGAACAAGTTAACGAGGGTAACCAATCTGAACAAAATCACGAAGATCAATTTCTGAATAGGCAAGATATCGAGAATATCGTTGCTCAGGGAATAGCCAATGCTATTCCAGCAATCCTTGCTGCTGCCCGAAATCCAATTGAACCTCAACAACTTATTCCTAGCAAACGTACACATGGCAATAATATCAGTAATAGTGTAAACGGAGGCAGCAACCATACTAATAACAACAACGATGGGATGCAAGCTCCACTCCTTAAGAAAATGAAAGTTGCAACGCCTGGTTGCACTTACAAGGAGTTTCTTGCATGTAAACCAGTTGAATTTGCAGGCAACTAAGGGGCGACTACTGCACTACGTTGGTTAGATAAAACTGATGCGGTGATTAAAATAAGTAAATGTGCTAAGGAAGACAAAGTCATGTATGCGTCGCATCTTTTTAAAGAAGGGGCGCTAGAATGGTGGAATACGGTACTTTAAGCGAAGGGAAGCGATGTGGCCTATGCCATGAGCTGGGAAGAATTTAAGTGGCCGGTGGAAAGAAAATTATGCGCTGAATATGAGAAAGAATAAATGGAAAATAAATTTCTGAACCATTGGATGGTGGATGTAGATTGTCGAGGATATACTTCGACATTCTTCGAGTATGCGAGAGTGGTACCAACCCTGGCTTCGCCAGAGCCGGTGCTTATTTCCCGCTATATTTGGGGATTGATTGGCGAAATCCGTGATATCGTTAAAGCTGCGAGACCTCGCACTATTGATGATGCTGTGGAATTAGCTAACACCCTAACTGACGGGCTGATACGTACAAGAGAAGAAAATAGAAAGAAGGAAGTGGCCCAAAAGATTACCTAGGGTTTCCGTATGGGTAACCGTAGTAATTTCAAAAGAAAGGGAACCTGGCAATCTTCCACAATTCCTTTTTGCAATGCCTGTAAAAGGAAGCATTTTGGAAGATGCAAAGGGTATTGCCACTTCTGCAAAATCCCGGGGCACCAAGAAGAAGATTGCAGGAAGAAGAAAGCAACAATCTGCTATAACTGTGGAGAAACTGGACATTTCAGGCCAGAGTGCCCGAAATTGGCCAAACCAGCTGATAACAAAGCCAAACCCGCAGAAGGAACTACCAAAAGAAACGCAAGAGCCTTCCAGTTGACTACTCAGGAAGCAGAGCTAATCCCTGACGTGATAGCTGGTACGTTCCTAGTTCACAACGTCTATGCAAAAGTATTATTTGACTCTGGTGTAAACCAAAGTTTTATAAATACTTCATTCTGCCAAGCTCTTAACTTACCCTTAACCAACCTTAGACAGATTTTTACAGTTGAAACGGCAGATGAGAATTCTGTAAACATAGATAAGGTTTTGCAAGATGTAAAGATAGAACTCTTAAGTCATAAATTCTCTGCAAACCTGTTACCTATGAATTTAGCTGGATTCGATATAGTATTAGGAATGGATTGGTTGGTAGCCAACCAAGCTCGAATTCTTTGTGATTAAAAATTCCATAGAAATTTATACACCCACAGGAGAATTAGTGCTGATTACAGGAGATAAACCACGAAAGCCACTAAAATTCATTTCAGTAATGAAATTGGCCAGTTATTCCAGAAAACAAGAAGCGGTGTATATGATTTCAGTAATCATTAACACGAAAGGTAAAGAAATTAAAGAAATTCCTGTAGTATCAGAATACCCGGATGTCTTTCCGGAAGAACTACCAGGATTACCACCAAATAGGGAAGTCGAATTTAGAATTCATCTAATTCCTGGAACTACACCGATAGCTAAGGCACCTTATCGGTTAGCACCCACCGAAATGCTAGATTTGAAAAAGCTGTTAGATGAATTATTAAGCAAAGGATTCATACAACCTAGTTCATCCCCGTGGGGAGCTCCAGTGTTGTTCGTAAAGAAGAAAGATGGGTCAATGAGAATGTGTATCGATTATAAGGAATTAAATAAGGTTACAATTAAGAATCAATATCCCTTACCCAGGATTGATGATCTTTTTTATCAATTGCATGGAGCTAGTTACTTTTCTAAGATAGATTTACGCTCAGGATATCATCAGTTGAAGGTACAAGAAGAAGACATACCTAAAACTGCTTTCAGAACTAGGTATGGTCATTACGTGTTTACAGTCATGCCCTTCGGACTAACAAATGCTCCAGCAGCATTTATGGACATGATGAATCGGATCTGTAAACCGTATTTGGATAAATTTGTAATTGTCTTCATCGACGATATACTTATTTATTCCAAAGGTCAGGATGAGCACTGTCAACACTTGCATGCACTCTTAACTTTGTTAAGAGAAGAGAAACTTTACGCCAAATTCTCGAAGTGTGAATTTTGGCTACAAGAAGTGCAATTTTTAGGTCACATGGTAAATCACTAAGGCATTCACGTAGATCCTGCTAAAGATAGAAACGATCACCAAATGGAAGGCCCCGCAATCAGCTATGGAAATTAGAAGCTTTCTAGGGTTAGCTGGTTACTATAGACGATTTATTAAGGATTTTTCCAAAATAGCTGTGCCATTAACTAAGTTAACATGTAAAGCAGCTAAGTTTGAATAGGGACATAGACAAGAAGAGGCCTTTAAGATTTTGAAGCAAAAGTTAACAAACGCTCCAATTCTAGCCTTGCCAGAAGGAACAGAAGATTTCGAAGTTTACTGTGATGCTTCTAAGCTAGGATTAGGATGTGTACTAATGCAACACAAGAAAGTAATTGCATATGCCTCCAGACAATTGAAAAAGCACGAGGAAAATTATACGACTCGTGACTTAGAGTTAGGAGCCAAAATTTTTGCCCTTAAAATTTGGAGACATTATCTGTATGGAAGTAAGTTTACTGTTTATACAGATCATAAAAGTTTAAGATACATATTTGCGCAAAAAGAATTAAACATGAGGCAAAGGAGATGGATGGAGATCCTAAGTGACAACGACTGTGATATTCAATATCACGAAGGAAAAGCAAACGTAGTTGGTGACGCTTTAAGTCGTAAGTATCATGAAAAGCAAAAGCGAGTTCATGCTCTTAGATTAAATCTACAGTTAGATTTAATGGAACAACTGAAGACTATTCAAGAAACAGCAATCAAGGATGATGCTGAAGGAATGAATGGAAGAATAAAAGAATTGGAACAAGGACATGATGGAATTTGGAGATTCCATGAAAGAAGAATTTGGGTACCTAAGCAGGGAGAATTAAGAAATAAGATTTTAGAAGAAGCCCATAAATCTAGATATACCATGCATCCTGGTAACAATAAAATGTACCAAGATTTCAGAAATAATTTATGGTGGATAGGAATGAAAAAGGACATAGCTAGGTATGTTTCTAAATGTTTTACTTGTTCACAAGTTAAGGCAGAACACCAGAAACCCTCAGGGTTACTTCAACAACTAGAAATGCCTGTTTGGAAATGGGAACTTATAACAATGGATTTTGTTACTAAGTTACCCAAAACCAGAAAAGGTAATGATGTGATTTGGGTAATTGTGGATCGATTAACCAAATCAGCTCATTTTCTACCCATGAAGGAAACCTTCAGCATGGAAAGGTTAGCCAAGTTGTATGTAGATGATGTCGTATCATTACATGGAGTTCCACACTCCATTGTATCAGATAGGGATAGTCGTTTCACTTTCCATTTCTGGACAAGTTTCCAGGAAGCAATGGGAACCCGACTAAATCTAAGCACTACATACCATCCTCAGACAGACGGACAAAGTGAAAGGATGATCCAAACCTTGGAAGACATGCTTAGGGCATGTGTTATAGATTTCGGTGGAAACTGGGATGACCACCTACCTTTAATTGAATTCTCCTATAACAATAGTTATCATGCAATCATTGAAGCTGCCCCATTTGAAGCACTGTATGGACGAAAGTGTAGAACTCCAGTCTGCTGGGCAGAAATAGGAGAAAGCCAATTATCAGGTCCTGAAATAGTACAAGAAACTACCGACAAGATCACTCAAATCAAGGAAAGACTGAAACCGGCTCGAGATCATCAGAAGAGCTATGCCAATAATCGACGCAAGCCACTAGAGTTTCAAGCAGGAAATAAGGTACTCTTGAAAGTTTCTCCTTGGAAAGTAGTAGTTCGGTTCGGTAAGAAAGGAAAGTTAAGTCCAAGGTACGTAGGACCATTCCCAGTAATACAGCGAATAGGACCAGTTGCCTATCGCTTACAACTACCAGAAGAACTAGCTGGAATACATGACGTGTTTCATGTATCCAATCTCAAGAAATGTCTATCGGACGAATCTCTGGTAGTACCTCTTCAAGATGTAGAGGTAAATGAAAAGTTAAAATTTGTTGAAAAGCCACTAAAGATAGAAGACAGAAAGGTCAAGTTTCTTGAGTAATTCTTGGAGCTGGCTGGATAATTCTTGCATCTCGGAAGGTGTAAGACGGTAAGGAGCCTTGGAGATAGGAGTTATGCTGGGTACGAGATTAATACGAAAATCAACGGTTCTAGGAGGAGGAAGACCAGGAAGTGTCATGTAACAACTCTCATTAAAATTACCATTTCTTATCTTATATTGTCCAATAGGAAACCCTAATTAAGACACCCAAGTGATATTGCATGACCCCTAAAATTTTCAGAACAGTTGAAATCAGGATCAGGGCCCCTTAAACTCAAGGGGGGTATTCCCTAACTTATGTTTATCTGCTCAAAACGATTTTAAAACACGTAATTTCGAATTTCGTCAACTCAGCAGGGCTAAGTAGGTGACAAAGCAGGCCTAGCCTCCTTTGGGTTTCCCCGCGACACGCGACAGGTGCGGGAGATCCTGTCGCGACACGCGGGAGGTACCAAATCAGACTATAAATTCAGGGGCTTGGGACTTGATCAGTTTGCATGTTTCGACGAAAAATTTCTTTACGTACGTTAAGTTATACGCTGTTTCCTTCAAAAACACACACTGTCCTGAACCTCTGCTGTGATAACAGGGTAATAACTCGATCGCTGCTACGATTCAATGTCCGATCGATTGAAACTATCCAATGTATGTTTAAGTGCTGCCCACATTGGGGGCATACTTTGTCATTCGTCGTAAATTCGATGGATGTTTAAGTATTGCACTTTGTCATTCGTTGTGAGGGTTTTTATCTCGTAAGTTATCGTAAATGCTGTATTAGTTACTGGCCTAGTTCGTGTGCATTGTTATTTAAATTAGGTTACAAGGCTAATCAGTAGGCTAAACTCTGCCCGTTTAAATCTGCAATGTGAGTCATTCTCTTTTTATCAACAATGTTTTTACAATACTCCAATCATTTTCAAAAGTTATAATTACAGGGATTAAGTCGTGGTTATCTTGAATCACTGGCTAGTGGGGTGTTGTGCACATTACTAATTTCTCACGGTTAGGCTAATAAATCCTAACAGTGATAATCATCACTACTTGGGGAAATAGACCCAATAGTGGTATGACCATCGTCACCAGGAGGTGACACGGCGCCAGATAAAAATAAGATAGAAGCCATTGTAATCGCTCTTGTGCTGTAATTTATAACTATGTGTCGTTTTATCAAATTTGAATGACTCGCCAGTATTTCGCCGCTGATAAAATATTTTTCAAAACATGTTCAGGTGACTACTGTGAACCAAGGAAAAGTAGTGGCTCAATTAAATAAATAAACATGTTTTGTAAATCAGGCATTTCAAGCAATAAAAGATCCTGGAAAATCTTCCGTTGTCAACTTAATTAATAAATACCAGGGGTTTCTGTCCCGCGGCCCCCGGCCCGGTTTTACCCGTTTCAGGAGCCGAGGGACAGAAAACCCGTGGTAAATATTATGTTGGCAGCGGAATTTTAACAGGATCTTTTAAAACTTAAAAATGCCCAATTATTTTATTTCACAAATTGGGAATAACACCCATAATTTACAATAAAGATAACTTCACTGGGAAATCCCTGCTTTTACAAAAACATGTTTCTTTATTGTATTGAGCCACTTCTTCCAGCTTGCAGCGCTATACGGCACTTTTTCCTGGATCACAGCAGATCACCTGAAACATGTTTTAAAAATGTTTTATCAGCAGGGAAATACTGGCGAGTCACTCAAGTTACACAAAACGACACATTGTTATGATATATAGTATTAAGGGTGATTACATTGTTTTTATCAACCAATTACCCCAAATCGGTATTTGTCACTCGACTGTATCTGTGACTATGGTCAGATCACCCATTGGCTAACCCGTTGTCCAATGGTGACGGGTATCAAGTAATGTATACAAAACCCCACATACCGGCAGTAATTGAAGATTACAAAGACTTAATCCCTGTAATTATAACCTTGAAAACAAGTAGAGTTTTGGGAAAGTAATTTGATAAAAAGAGAATGACTCACATTGCAGATTTAGATGGGCAGAGTTTAGCCTACTGATTTAGCCTTGTTAACCTAATTCAAATAACAATGCATACGAAAACTAGGTCAGTAACTTAATATAACTTTTACGACAACTCACGAGATCAAAACCCTCACGACGAATGACAAAGTATAGCCCAAATACGGGCAGCACTTAAACATCCATCGGACCGGTCTCAATCGATCGAACCTTAAATCGTAGCAGTGATCGAGTTATTACCCTGTTATCGCGGCAGAATTTCGTGTTTGTGTGTGTTTTTGGAGTAAACAGAGGATATCTCAATGTACGAAACGAGTTTTTACGTCGAACCAACGCCGAAATTCAAGTGCCAAAGCCCTGAATTTATACTAAAAACAGGCTCCCTCGCGTGGCGCGAGGGCCTGGCGCGTGGCGCGAGGGCACCCCTTCTAGCATGGGTAGCTTCGTGTCTCCCATAGCCTTGGTGAGTCACAATTCGACGAAACTCGCATTCTACAACAAACTGTGCAGATAATAACGATTAGGGAATACCCCCCCCCCCCCTTGAGTTTTAGGGGCCCTGATCCTAATTCCGATTGTTCTGAAAATTTTAGGGGTTATGCAAGATTACTTGGGGTCTCAATTAGGGTTTCCTATTGGGCAAAATAAATAAGAAATAGTAAATTTGATGAGAGTTGTTACATCCTCCCCACCTTATTAAAATCTCGTCCTCGAGATTTACTGGAACAGATAGGGATATTTTCGCTTCATCTCTGATTCCAGCTCCCACGTGTATTCTGGTCCTCTCTTCGAATCCCACTTGACCTTGACCAGTACTAGTCTTTTGTGTTTGAGAAACTTGACCTTTCTGTCTTCTATTTGCTGTGGCTTCTCTATAAACTTTAACTTTTCGTTTACCTCTACATCTTGAAGAGGTACTACCAGGGATTCGTCAGATAGAGATTTCTTGAGGTTGGATACATGAAATATGTCATGTACCCCGGCTAGTTCTTCTGGTAGTTGTAATCGATAGGCAACTGGTCCTATACGTTGGATTATTGGGAATGGTCCTACGTACCTTGGACTTAGTTTCCCTTTCTTACCAAACCGAACTACTCCTTTCCAAGGAGAAACTTTCAAGAGTACCTTATCTCCGACTTGAAATTCTAGCGGCTTGCGTCTTTTGTCTGCATAACTCTTCTGACGATCACGAGCCGTTTTCAGTCTTTCCTTGATTTGAGTGATCTTGTCGGTAGTCTCTTGTACAATTTCAGGACCTGATAATTGGCTTTCTCCTATTTCTGCCCAACAGACCGGAGTTCTACACTTTCGTCCATACAGTGCTTCGAACGGGGCAGCTTCAATGCTTGCATGATAACTATTGTTATAGGAGAATTCAATTAAAGGTAGGTGGTCATCCCAATTTCCACCAAAATCTATTACACATGCCCTAAGCATGTCTTCCAGGGTTTGGATCGTCCTTTCACTTTGTCCATCTGTTTGGGGATGATAAGTTGTACTTAAATTTAATCGCGTCCCCATGGCTTCTTGGAAACTTGTCCAAAAATGTGAAGTGAAACGACTATCTCTCTCCGATACAACAGAGAGCGGGACTCCATGTAAGGATACTACCTCGTCTACGTATAACTTGGCTAACCTTTCCATGCTAAAGGTTTCCTTCATGGGTAGAAAATGAGCTGATTTGGTTAATCGATCCACAATTACCCAAATCGCATCATTACCTTTTCTGGTTTTGGGCAACTTAGTAACAAATTCCATGGTTATTAGTTCTCATTTCCATACACGCATTTCTAATTGTTGGAGTAATCCTGAAGGTTTTTGGTGTTCTGCCTTAACTTGTGAACAAGTTAGACATTTAGAAACATATCTAGCTATGTCCTTTTTCATTCCTATCCACCAAAAATTATTCCTTAAATCTTGGTACATCTTATTATATCCCGGGTGCATGGTATACCTAGATTTATGGGCTTCCTCTAAAATCTTACTTGTTAATTCTCCTTGCTTAGGTACCCAAATCCTCTTCTTGTGGAATCTCCAAATTCCATCAGCTCCTTGCTCTAATTCCTTTATTCTTCCTTTCATTCCTTCAGCATCATCCTTGATTGCTGTGGGTTGAATATTTTTCAGTTGTTCCATCAAGTCTAATTGTAAACTTAATCTAAGAGCACGAACTCGCTTTTGCTTTTCGTGATGCTTACGACTTAAGGCATCTGCAACCACGTTTGCTTTTCCTTCATGATATTGAATATCTCAGTCGTAGTCACTTAGAATTTCCATCCATCTACTTTGCCTCATGTTCAATTCTTTTTGCCCAAATATGTACTTTAAGCTTTTATGATCTGTATAAACTGTAAACTTACTTCCATACAGATAATGTCTCCAAATCTTAAGGGCAAAAATTATCGACCCTAATTCTAAGTCATGTGTCGTATAGTTTTCCTCGTGCTTCTTTAATTGCCTTGAGGCATACGCAATTACCTTTTTTGCGTTGCATTAGCACACATCCTAATCCTAGCTTAGAAGCGTCACAGTAAACTTCAAAATCTTCTGTCCCTTCGGGTAAGGCAAGAATTGGGGTGTTTGTTAACTTTTGTTTTAAAATCCTAAAAGCCTCTTCTTGCTTAGGTCCCCATTCAAACTT